>CAUJBB010000107.1:65000-118738 GCA_963082805.1 Hemicrepidius hirtus | reverse complement strand
CTACATACCTACATACCTACATACCTACATACCTACATGCCTACATACCTACATACCTACATACCTAGATACCGACATACCTACATACATACATACCTACATACCTACATACATACATACATACATACCTACATACCTACATACCTACATACCTACATGCCTACATACCTAAATACCTACATGCCTACATACCTACATACCTACATACCTAGATACCTACATACCTACATACCTACATACATACATACCTACATACCTACATACATACATACCTACATACCTACATACATACCTACATACATACCTACCTACATACCTACATACCTACATACCTACATACCTACATACCTACATACCTACATTCCTACATAGCTACATACCTACATACCTACATACCTACATACCTACATACCTACATACCTACATGCCTACATACCTACATACCTACATACCTAGATACCTACATACCTACATACATACATACCTACATACCTACATACATACATACATACATACCTACATACCTACATACATACATACCTACATACCTACATACATACATACCTACATACCTACATACCTACATACCTACATACCTACATACCTACATACCTACATACCTACATACCTACATACCTACATACCTACATACCTACATACCTACATACCTACATACCTACATACCTACATACCTACATACCTACATACCTACATACCTACATACCTACATACCTACATACCTACATACCTACATACCTACATACCTACATACCTACATACCTAGATACCTACATACCTACATACATACATACCTACATACCTACATACATACATACATACATACCTACATACCTACATACATACATACCTACATACCTACATACATACATACCTACATACCTACATACCTACATACCTACATACCTACATACCTACATACCTACATACCTACATACCTACATACATACATACCTACATACCTACATACCTAAATACCTACATACCTACATACCTACATACCTACATACCTACATACCTACATACCTACATACCTACATACCTACATACCTACATGCCTACATACCTACATACCTACATGCCTACATACCTACATACCTACATACCTACATACCTACATACCTACATACCTACATACCTACATACCTAGATACCGACATACCTACATACATACATACCTACATACCTACATACATACATACATACATGCCTACATACCTACATACCTACATACCTACATGCCTACATACCTAAATACCTACATGCCTACATACCTACATACCTACATACCTAGATACCTACATACCTACATACCTACATACATACATACCTACATACCTACATACATACATACCTACATACCTACATACATACCTACATACATACCTACCTACATACCTACATACCTACATACCTACATACCTACATACCTACATACCTACATTCCTACATACCTACATACCTACATACCTACATACCTACATACCTACATACCTACATACCTACATGCCTACATACCTACATACCTACATACCTAGATACCTACATACCTACATACATACATACCTACATACCTACATACATACATACATACATACCTACATACCTACATACATACATACCTACATACCTACATACATACATACCTACATACCTACATACCTACATACCTACATACCTACATACCTACATACCTACATACCTACATACCTACATACCTACATACCTAAATACCTACATACCTACATACCTACATACCTACATACCTACATACCTACATACCTACATACCTACATACCTACATACCTACATACCTACATACCTACATACCTACATACCTAGATACCTACATACCTACATACATACATACCTACATACCTACATACATACATACATACATACCTACATACCTACATACATACATACCTACATACCTACATACATACATACCTACATACCTACATACCTACATACCTACATACCTACATACCTACATACCTACATACATACATACCTACATACCTACATACCTAAATACCTACATACCTACATACCTACATACCTACATACCTACATACCTACATACCTACATACCTACATACCTACATACCTACATGCCTACATACCTACATACCTACATGCCTACATACCTACATACCTACATACCTACATACCTACATACCTACATACCTACATACCTACATACCTACATACCTACATACCTACATACCTACATACATACATACCTACATACCTACATACATACATACCTACATACCTACATACATACCTACATACATACCTACCTACATACCTACATACCTACATACCTACATACCTACATACCTTCATACCTACATACCTACATGCCTACATACCTACATACCTACATGCCTACATACCTACATACCTACATGCCTACATACCTACATACCTACATACCTACATACCTACATACCTACATACCTACATACCTACATACCTACATACCTACATACCTACATACCTAAATACCTACATACCTACATACCTACATACCTACATACCTACATACCTACATACCTACATACCTACATACCTACATGCCTACATACCTACATACCTACATGCCTACATACCTACATACCTACATACCTACATGCCTACATACCTACATACCTACATGCCTACATACCTACATACCTACATACCTACATACCTACATACCTACATACCTACATACATACATACATACATACCTACATACCTACATACATACATACCTACATACCTACATACATACATACCTACATACCTACATGCATACATACCTACATACCTACACACATACATACCTACATACCTACATACCTAAATACCTACATACCTACATACCTACATACCTACATACCTACATACCTACATACCTACATACCTACATACCTACATACCTACATACCTACATACCTACATACCTACAAACATACATACCTACATACCTACATACATACATACCTACATACCTACATACCTACATGCATACATACCTACATACCTACATACATACATACCTAAATACCTACATACATACCTACCTACATACCTACATACCTACATACCTACATGCCTACATACCTACATACCTACATGCCTACATACCTACATACTTACATGCCTACATACCTACATACCTACATGCCAACATACCTACATACCTACATACCTACATACCTACATACCTACATACCTACATACCTACATACCTACATACCTACATACCTACATACCTACATACCTACATACCTACATACCTACATACCTACATACCTACATACCTACATACCTACATACCTACATACCTACATACCTACATACCTATATACCTACATACCTACATACCTACATACCTTCATATACCTACATACCTACATGCCTACATACCTACACACCTACATGCCTACATACCTACATACCTACATGCCTACATACCTACATATCTACATGCCTACATACGTACATACCTACATACCTACATACATACATACCTACATACCTACATATATACATACCTACATACCTACATACATACATACCTTCATACCTACATACATACCTACCTACATACCTACATACCTACATACCTACATACCTACATACCTACATACCTACATACCTACATACCTACATGCCTATATACCTACATACCTACATACCTAGATACCTACATACCTTCATACCTACATACATACCTACCTACATACCTACATACCTACATACCTACATAACTACATACCTACATACCTACATGCCTATATACCTACATACCTACATACCTAGATACCTACATACCTACATACATACATACCTACATACCTACATACATACATACATACATACCTACATACCTACATACATACATACCTACATACCTACATACCTACATACCTACATACATACTTACCTACATACATACATACCTACATACCTACATACCTACATACCTACATACCTACATACCTACATACCTACATACCTAAATACCTACATACCTACATACATACATACCTACATACCTACATACCTACATACCTACATACCTACATACCTACATACTTACATACCTACATACCTACATACCTACATGCCTACATACCTACATACCTACATGCCTACATACCTACATACCTACATACCTACATACCTACATACCTACATACCTACATACTTACATACCTACATGCCTACATACCTACATACCTACATGCCTACATACCTACATACCTACATGCCTACATACCTACATACCTACATACCTACATACCTACATACCTACATACCTACATACCTACATACATACATACCTACATACCTACATACCTACATACCTACATACCTACATACCTACATACCAACATACCTACATACCTACATACCTACATACCTACATACCTACATGCCTACATACCTACATACCTACATACCTAGATACCGACATACCTACATACATACATACCTACATACCTACATACATACATACATACATACCTACATACCTACATACCTACATACCTACATGCCTACATACCTAAATACCTACATGCCTACATACCTACATACCTACATACCTAGATACCTACATACCTACATACCTACATACATACATACCTACATACCTACATACATACATACCTACATACCTACATACATACCTACATACATACCTACCTACATACCTACATACCTACATACCTACATACCTACATACCTACATACCTACATGCCTACATACCTACATACCTACATACCTACATACCTACATACCTACATACCTACATACCTACATGCCTACATACCTACATACCTACATACCTAGATACCTACATACCTACATACATACATACCTACATACCTACATACATACATACATACATACCTACATACCTACATACATACATACCTACATACCTACATACATACATACCTACATACCTACATACCTACATACCTACATACCTACATACCTACATACCTACATACCTACATACCTACATACCTACATACCTACATACCTACATACCTACATACCTACATACCTACATACCTACATACCTACATACCTACATACCTACATACCTACATACCTACATACCTACATACCTACATACCTACATACCTAGATACCTACATACCTACATACATACATACCTACATACCTACATACATACATACATACCTACATACCTACATACATACATACCTACATACCTACATACATACATACCTACATACCTACATACCTACATACCTACATACCTACATACCTACATACATACATACCTACATACCTACATACCTAAATACCTACATACCTACATACCTACATACCTACATACCTACATACCTACATACCTACATACCTACATACCTACATACCTACATACCTACATACCTACATGCCTACATACCTACATACCTACATGCCTACATACCTACATACCTACATACCTACATACCTACATACCTACATACCTACATACCTACATACCTACATACCTACATACCTACATACCTACATACCTACATACATACATACCTACATACCTACATACATACATACCTACATACCTACATACATACCTACATACATACCTACCTACATACCTACATACCTACATACCTACATACCTACATACCTACATACCTACATACCTACATGCCTACATACCTACATACCTACATGCCTACATACCTACATACCTACATGCCTACATACCTACATACCTACATACCTACATACCTACATACCTACATACCTACATACCTACATACCTACATACCTACATACCTAAATACCTACATACCTACATACCTACATACCTACATACCTACATACCTACATACCTACATACCTACATGCCTACATACCTACATACCTACATGCCTACATACCTACATACCTACATACCTACATGCCTACATACCTACATACCTACATGCCTACATACCTACATACCTACATACCTACATACCTACATACCTACATACCTACATACCTACATACATACATACATACATACCTACATACCTACATACATACATACCTACATACCTACATACATACATACCTACATACCTACATACCTACATGCATACATACCTACATACCTACATACATACATACCTACATACCTACATACCTAAATACCTACATACCTACATACCTACATACCTACATACCTACATACCTACATACCTACATACCTACATACCTACATACCTACATACCTACATACCTACATACCTACAAACATACATACCTACATACCTACATACATACATACCTACATACCTACATACCTACATGCATACATACCTACATACCTACATACATACATACCTAAATACCTACATACATACCTACCTACATACCTACATACCTACATACCTACATGCCTACATACCTACATACCTACATGCCTACATACCTACATACTTACATGCCTACATACCTACATACCTACATGCCAACATACCTACATACCTACATACCTACATACCTACATACCTACATACCTACATACCTACATACCTACATACCTACATACCTACATACCTACATACCTACATACCTACATACCTACATACCTACATACTTACATACCTACATACCTACATACCTACATACCTACATACCTACATACCTACATACCTACATACCTACATACCTATATACCTACATACCTACATACCTACATACCTTCATATACCTACATACCTACATGCCTACATACCTACACACCTACATGCCTACATACCTACATACCTACATGCCTACATACCTACATATCTACATGCCTACATACGTACATACCTACATACCTACATACATACATACCTACATACCTACATATATACATACCTACATACCTACATACATACATACCTTCATACCTACATACATACCTACCTACATACCTACATACCTACATACCTACATACCTACATACCTACATACCTACATACCTACATGCCTATATACCTACATACCTACATACCTAGATACCTACATACCTTCATACCTACATACATACCTACCTACATACCTACATACCTACATACCTACATACCTACATACCTACATACCTACATGCCTATATACCTACATACCTACATGCCTACATACGTACATACCTACATACCTACATACATACATACCTACATACCTACATATATACATACCTACATACCTACATACATACATACCTTCATACCTACATACATACCTACCTACATACCTACATACCTACATACCTACATACCTACATACCTACATACCTACATACCTACATACCTACGTGCCTATATACCTACATACCTACATACCTAGATACCTACATACCTTCATACCTACATACATACCTACCTACATACCTACATACCTACATACCTACATACCTACATACCTACATACCTACATACCTACATACCTACATGCCTATATACCTACATACCTACATACCTAGATACCTACATACCTACATACATACATACCTACATACCTACATACATACATACATACATACCTACATACCTACATACATACATACCTACATACCTACATACATACATACCTACATACCTACATACCTACATACATACATACCTACATACCTACATACATACATACCTACATACCTACATACCTACATACCTACATACCTACATACCTACATACCTACATACCTACATACCTACATACCTACATACCTACATACCTACATACCTACATACCTACATACCTACATACCTACATACCTACATACCTACATACCTACATACCTACATACCTACATACCTACGTACCTACATGCCTACACACCTACATACCTACATACCTACATACCTACATACCTACATACATACATACCTACATACCTACATGCCAACATACCTACATACCTACATACCTACATACCTACATACCTACATACCTACATACCTACATACCTACATACCTACATACCTACATACATACATACCTACATACCTACATACCTACATACCTACATACCTACATACCTACATACCTACATACCTACATACCTACATACCTACATACCTACATACCTACATACCTACATACCTATATACCTACATACCTACATACCTACATACCTACATACCTACATACCTACATACCTACATATCTACATACCTATATACCTACATACCTACATACCTACATACCTACATACCTACATACCTACATACCTACATACCTACATACCTACATACCTACATACCTACATACCTACACACCTACATACCTACATACCTACATACCTACATACCTACATACCTACATACCTACATACCTACATACCTACATACCTACATACCTATATACCTACATACCTACATACCTACATACCTACATACCTACATACCTACATACCTACATACCTACATACCTACATACCTACATACCTACATACCTACATACCTACATACCTACATACCTACATACCTACATACCTACATACCTACATACCTACATACCTACATACCTACATACCTACGTACCTACATGCCTACACACCTACATACCTACATACCTACATACCTACATACCTACATACATACATACCTACATACCTACATGCCAACATACCTACATACCTACATACCTACATACCTACATACCTACATACCTACATACCTACATACCTACATACCTACATACCTACATACCTACATACCTACATACCTACATACCTACATACCTACATACCTACATACCTACATACCTACATACCTACATACCTACATACCTACATACCTACATACCTACATGCCTATATACCTACATACCTACATACCTAGATACCTACATACCTACATACATACATACCTACATACCTACATACATACATACATACATACCTACATACCTACATACATACCTACATACCTACATACATACATACCTACATACCTACATACCTACATACATACATACCTACATACCTACATACATACATACCTACATACCTACATACCTACATACCTACATACCTACATACCTACATACCTACATACCTACATACCTACATACCTACATACCTACATACCTACATACCTACATACCTACATACCTACATACCTACATACCTACATACCTACATACCTACATACCTACATACCTACATACCTACATACCTACATACCTACATACCTACATACCTACATACCTACATACCTACATACCTACATACCTACATACCTACATACCTACATACCTACATACCTACACACCTACGTACCTACGTACCTACATGCCTACATACCTACATACCTACATACCTACATACCTACATACCTACATACCTACATACATACATACCTACATACCTACATACCTAAATACCTACATACCTACATACCTACATACCTACATACCTACATACCTACATACCTACATACCTACATACCTACATGCCTACATACCTACATACCTACATGCCTACATACCTACATACCTACATGCCTACATACCTACATACCTACATACCTACATACGTGCATACATACATACCTACATACCTACATACATACATACCTACATACCTACATACATACATACCTACATACCTACATACATACCTACATACATACCTACCTACATACCTACATACCTACATGCCTACATACCTACATACCTACATACCTACATGCCTACATACCTACATACCTACATGCCTACATACCTACATACCTACATGCCTACATACCTACATACCTACATACCTACATACCTACATACCTACATACCTACATACCTACATACCTACATACCTACATACCTACATACCTACATACCTACATACCTACATACATACCTACATACATACCTACCTACATACCTACATACCTACATACCTACATGCCTACATACCTACATACCTACATGCCTACATACCTACATACCTACATGCGTACATACCTACATACCTACATGCCTACATACCTACATACCTACATACCTACATACCTACATACCTACATACCTACATACCTACATACCTACATACATACATACCTACATACCTACATACATACATACCTACATACCCACATACCTACATACCTACATACCTACATACTTGCATAGCTACATGCCTACATACCTGTAGTAGTCCGCGTGAAATAAAATTAAAAATTTTAGAAAATATTAATGTTTAACAAAAAGAATTATAGAAGTATCGTTTTTATCACATAAATTCCAGTTATTGGAAAGTTTCATTAAGCTTACAGTGTCGTTCTCACGGAAGCTCCCAAGTTCAATATTCTGCACATTCAAACCAAAGTATCAAAAAATCGTAAAGTCAGATATATCTGAATTAAGCAAATTAATGGGAAACAACTTAATAAAGCACAAAACCGGAAATACTAGCTTTGCAGAAAAATTGAAGTTCGGAACAGGTGAAAGAACGCTGTTTTATACAAATCAGCAAACTAAGTAAAACTGAGTAAATGGAAATAAGTTTAGATGCAAGCTTAAGGAAACGCGTGTCTATAAAATAATTAAAAGTACTTCAATACTTCCTTCCATTTTAACTTACGCATAATTTTTCAAAAGACAAAACTTCAGTTACGTGTAGGTAATCACGAAAGTAAGATCGGCCGTAACTCGGGAGAAATATTTGATAAGTGTTTTAAAATTATTTGAATGTGTTGTTCTTTGAAAAATTAGTTCTGAAGATTATTTTAAAAATCAATTATTTAGTTTCGTTTAAATATAATATTGCAAGCTTCTGTCAATACATCCGAATACATCGAAAGGTCAGAATATCGTTTTTGTCATTATTTATAATTTTATTCTGTAAGGGCAAATCGAGATTAGTTTCGTTAAATAATCTTTTATTTTATTTTCTGAATATTCTATTCAATCCTAAATTGAATTGTTAGTATTTTAGTTTCATTATTTGAATTTCATTAGTAAAATTACATTTTTGTGTCTACGTTACGCTAAGTTCCGGGGCTAATGTTAGTTCCCAAGTTGGTTTTGTTATGAATAATTTTTATGCTTATTAATATATTCATTTATTCCTCCATTTAGTTTTTCATTTTTTTTTCAGTCCTTACTCCTTCAGAAAATTACATTGGTGAGACTTTAACGTAAAACTAATAAAAATCAAAATTTTGCTTAAAAGAATGTTGGTTTAAGTGCTCCTTGCTTAGGTACAACTGTACAGGCTCGGCTCCAGCTGAATGCATCAAAGAAAATTCTTTATAATTTTATTTCAGCTCGATCTGTCCTTTTCTAAATACTTAAAATTTACTACGTTAGTAACTCACCGGGGTACTGGTATCTTCTAGCTACCATTTTTCTTCAACTCAAGTACCAGGCACCCTCGGCGAGTGTTACAACTGGTGGCAGCGGAAACAACAACAATTGGTTACAACAAAGCACTTATACATGGCCCTAAATATATGCGTAAACACAAAAACATAAGATCTCGATTAACCTATTTCTTATTTTATGTATGTCTGTTTTCTGTATTATTTTTTATAGGTAAATAGTATTTCAGGAAAGTATTTAAACTATAAACAATTAATCCATTTATATAAAATTTCTATCTAGGTAAAGGTATATAAAATTTAGAAAAATTTAGGTCATTAATCTTAGTGATAAAAGAAGGAACATTTCGTTAAGATGCCAACAAGTGGAAATCAAACACCAGCTACAGCAGCACAAGCAATTACACCTACACCTTCCCCATTTACTCTACCATACATGACGCCAGGTATGTTAGCACAAACAGTGGAAAGTTTCAGTGGAAAACAAGCAGTAAAAGAATATTTCAAAAGAATAGAATTCAGGGCAAAAGTAGACAAATGGGATGACAACACTACATTGCAGATAATTAAACTAAGGCTTGCAGGAGAAGCGTATCAATTTTTAATGTCCGATCCCGATGTGTACAACGAAGATAATTACCAAACCTTTAAGCAAAAATTCGTGGATCGTTTCGACAGAATAAAAGTTCCTGGAGAAAATCTTATTCGCCTAAGCAAGACGTTCCAAAGACTGGACGAATCAGTAGCAAGTTACATCACCAGATTAAGAAAACTGGGTTCCGAAATTTTATCCGAAGATGTTAAAAAAGCAGGTAATAATCAAGAAAGAATAACGGCTTTAAAAGAAAAGTGCGAAGAACTTGTATTAAATCAATTTTGTACAGGACTCAAGAAAGATTTAGTTAAACAACTTACACTTATTTTCATGAACACAGAAAACTTAACGCTAGAGAAAGCGGAAGAAATTGCAAAAAAGTATGAATTGTCCGAATTAATAATCAACAACCGAAGTCAACCATCATCGTCCAAAGTTATGACCATACAACAAAGACCGAGATGTTTCTATTGTGGCCGTGACAACCATTTCACCAGAGACTGCAGATTGAAAAATAATCAACAACAAAAATTCAACAACACACAATTTTCAAACGTACGAAAAAAATATCCAGAAATCACACCCGCCAATAGTTTTAACACTAACAACAATTATAACAGGAATCTCAATCAGGAGAATCGTCAAAATTTCAAGTTCCAGCCGAACAGCGGAAGGAAAGAATATTATTCTTCAAATAATTTCCCACAATCAAACTATAGAAATATTGCATGGGAAAATAATCCTTCAAATAATTATTCCAACCACAGGAATTTTAATGGAAACCCGCAAACGTATCGGAAGTACAATGCTACGCAAAGTTTCAACAGACCATCATCATTCAATTTCAATGCAAGAGGCAACGGAAACCAGATGGGAACTCAAAATCGTGAAATGCATCAAAACAATAAAACGCAAATCAACGCGGTGACTTTAAACGAACAACCCCTTCGTCTCCAACCCCTAGATGGAGGGAACAGCTTCCAATCGTAAGTTATCAAATAGCCAACGTCCACGTCACAAATTTAGAACCTGTACTTTCAAGAGATGCACCAAATATCATTCATTTATACGTCAATGGCATTTTAAGAAAACTATTTTTAGACAGTGGTTCGAAACTCACAATTTTTAAGAAAGACATAGTTCAAGGAGTACCTATTCGCAGATTGGAAAATATATATTTAACAGGTGTAACAGGACATGGAGTTCCAGCCATAGGAATAGCAACTCTACAATTTGGACTTACGAAAAATATGGTAAACTGTGAATATGACGTTATTATTTGCGACAGTGGACTGAAATTCGATTGTGATGGAATTATTGGTCGTACATTTTTACAAGATAACTCAGTCGGTATCAATTACACGGAAAAACTTGTAAAAATTTGGGGCTATAAAATTCCTTTATTATATCAAGAAGAAATAGAAGAAACTTATGGCCAGGATTGGGAAAATACGGGGTTCAACAACAATGTAAATACAAGCAGTGATTGGGTTCAGGAAGAATATACAACAAGAAGTAATACGGAAGATTGCGATGAAACAGATTATTATTCTGAATGTATTAATAATCACAGAAATGTTATCAATATTCCATACTTCGCGAAAGGTCAAACTACAGCAACGAAAATCCCTGAGAGTGGTTTTTCATCTAGCGTAGTTAGACAAGGCATGAAAATGGACGACAGACGTAGAAAATCTGAATCAGCCAAAAATTTCCTCTCTGAGAGCATTGGAAATTCAACTGAACAGAGAAACACGTCATCTTCTACAGATAATTGCAATTACTCGTTGAAAGTTAATCTAGGAAGAGTATCAGAAGTAACAGACGATAATAGAATAAAAAGCTACAAGGGAAATTCTGAGAGTAGTATCCCAAAAGTGTTTAAAAGTGATAAGATAGGACACAGTTATCAAAAGAAAGAAGAAATCGAGGAAAATGTACACCTTAAGAATTTAATCAAAAATGATTCAATTAATATTTTCAAAGAAAATTCAAGCAACACAGAAAATGTAAAGAAAGATGTACAGCATTTTCCAAATGAAACAAGAAACAAAAAAAATACAGAAAACCTTGAATTAATGAAGTTCAAGAAAAATGTGAATAATAATAAACCAAACTGTAATGAAATTATAGTTACAAAAGAATGTGAAAAGAAAAATATGTCGGCAGCAGAAGCAGCAGGTAAAAAGAAACTACAGAAGCATATTCAACCAGAAATAGTCATTGAAGAAAATGGATATTTATCGGACTCATCAGAAGATATAGATTTTCACACAGATTTCGTGGAAAGGCAACGAATTTACCTCATGAACAAAAGATTGGATGATATAGAAAAAGAAATATCAGATGTTATATCTGAAAATAATCAGGAAAACAACAAATTAGTAAACGCCAAAGAAACCAATTTCAGGAATTTACAAAGAAATACCAACACAAAAACAACAAATCAAGTAGAAAGCACGCCCCAAGGCCGAACATACGCTGAAGTAGCAAATTCCAGAAGTACAGCTGTAAAGACGACTGATGAACTTGGTAAGGAAACACCAGACGTCAGTGAACGTAACACTGCCCGAACTAGAAGGTCAAACGAATATCAAAAAATTAAATTGTTAGAAGACACTATTTTACCACCTTGGTCGGAAAGAAATTGCATAGGAATTAATAAAAACTTCAACAGAATTAGAGAAAAATTCTTAATGTTAGAACCACATCAACCTGGAACAAATGGGATTTTAACCGCAAGAACAGTAGTAAACAACGCTAAGCATGTAGTGATACGTATGATAAATTTATCACAACAAGAAGTTACATTAACAAAAAATACATCGGTTGCAATTGCAGAACCAGTTGAAAATATTGTAGATGGACAAAACCAATCAAAAGTATATATGCAGATTAACAAAATAGACACCTCAAATGAAAATTGGATTGAAGAAAATTTCGACTTATCTCATCTAGAAGACCGTAGTAAAATGTTAGTGCAGGAACTAATTCATCGATACAGTGATATTTTTTGTGATGGACTTGGTGAAATATCCACCACTAATAAAGTTAAGCACGAAATTATTACAGAGAATGTTCCACCCATAAACAAACGTCCATATCCAGTAGCGTATCGTCAACGAGAAGTTTTAAAAAAAGAAATAGACAGGTTACTAGAAACAAAAATCATCAGACCTTCAACAAGCCCGTGGAGCGCGCCGGTAGTCTTGATTACGAAAAAACAAGATGATGGAACAGAAAAAATTCGATTATGTATAGATTACAGAGCTTTAAACAAAGTTACCAAATCAGATGTATTCCCCTTACCATTACTACAACAAGTAACAGATTATTTAGGAAATTCATCATTATTTAGTGTGTTCGATGTTACATCAGCGTATCATCAAATACCAATGGACGAAGACAGCATAAAATACACAGGTTTTTCGACACCCGACGGACATTGGGAATTTTTAAAAATGCCTTTTGGGTTAAAAAATAGTCCAATGACATTCCAAAGATTTATATCTTTTACACTTTCTGGACTTCTAGGAGAAACATGTTTCGCATATCTCGATGACATTCTCGTACACAGTTCGCGAGGAATAGAAGATCATATTCAAAAATTAAGTTTAGTTTTCGACAGACTTCGAGAAGCCAACATCAAATTAAAACCAAACAAATGTAAAATGTTAACCACAGAAGTGAAGTATTTAGGCCACATACTTTCGAAAAAAGGAATAAAACCAGATCCAGCAAAAGTTCAAGCAGTCAACAATTTTCCAGTTCCAAGAAATATTAAAAACATCCGACAATTTTTAGGACTCGTTGGTTGGTATAGAAGATTCATACCAAATTTTGCTAACTTAGCCATACCATTAACTACTTTGACCAAGAAAGATGTTAAATTCAAAATGAACGAAGAAGCTTTAAAAGCGTTCGAAAAATTAAAAAATGCGATTACGTCAGAAAATGTATTATGTTACCCAGATTTCAACAAACCTTTTGTATTAGCTACAGATGCTTCAAACTTTGGGATGGCAGCCATATTATCGCAAATTCATAATGGATTTGAAAGGCCGATAGCTTTTGCAAGCAAGGCATTTAACAAAGCCGAACGAAACTACACCGTGAGTGAGAGAGAATGTTTAGCAATCATTTTTGGAATCAAACAATTTAGATGTTATTTATACGGAAGAAAATTTAGTTTAATCACAGATCATTTACCGTTAAAATGGCTATTCTCCCTTGAAAATCCAACTTCAAGGTTAGCAAGATGGTCCTTACTTTTAGCAGATTACGACTTCGAAATTATCCACAGGCCAGGAAAAAAACATGGCAACGCAGATGCTTTAAGCCGAATTTACGATGAAAACGCCGAAAAACCCAACCACATAACCAAATTATCTTTCGAAGAATTTCTACAAATCATTGAAAAGAACAAAATACTTAACGACAACGTAATAGAAAAGGAAGGAAATATATTTACTTGTCCTGAACATTATAGTTTAGCACACTGTGTATCAGAAGACTTCAACATGAGTAAAGGAATTGCTTTAAACTTCAAGAATATGTTTAGCTCAGTGAACGAATTGCGTTCACAAAATAAATCCTTAACCGAAATTGCTATTTTACAGTTACCGGAACGAAACATTTATTATCTAATCACAAAAACGAAATATTCAGACAAACCAAGTTATGAAACCTTATGGAAAACCTTACATAATTTAAAATTAATGATGCTCAAAAATCATGACAATTTTTTGGCAATACCTCGTATAGCTTGCGGTGCAGATAAATTAGAGTGGAGAATAATACATGAAATGATTAAATATGTATTCTATAACACGCCTATTCATGTTGTAATTTATAAATTTAACACAGAATTACATCAAACTAACGTAATTAAAATGGAAGAACCACCGTGTATACCTGTTTGGAATAGAGAAGATATTAAACACGAACAAGAAAAAGATTCATTTTGTCGAGCCATTAAGGACCAAATAAATTTAGAAAATGAACACTTTGGTTATTTTTTGGACAACGAAGGATTATTATATAAAACAGACAATAACAACGATGTTTTGGTAATACCAAAAAGTTTTGTGAAGAAAGTGCTACACGATTTTCATGATCTACCCTTCGCTGGACATCAAGGTCAGACGAAAACTTTGAATTTTATAAAAACTAGATGTTACTGGTCAAACATGACAAACGACATTATCACATACGTCTCGAAATGTCATTCATGTAATCAGCGAAAAACTTCGCCACATTTGAAAAACGCACCATTACAAAACTTTCCAGATATATCAAGACCATTTGAACGTTGTTCTATGGACATAACCGGACCATTCGTTACGTCTCATAATGGAAACAAATATCTATTAACATTCATTGATCATTTTACAAAATACATAGAAATTATTCCACTACCAAATCAAAAGACAGAAACAGTGGCGCAAGCATTCTTTACCAACATAATAGCACGTCACGGAACGCCAGAAAAACTCATAACAGATCAAGGATCGAATTTCGTTTCAAAACTAATGAAAGAACTATGTACAACATTAAACATCGAAAAACTGCAAACAACAGCATATCACCCAATGGCAAACGGATCGATAGAACGAGTGCATAGAGTATTGAAAGATTTTCTAAGTCACTACGTCAACAAAAATCAACTAGATTGGGACAACTGGACTATGTTTATGCAGATGGCCCACAACATGTCAACACATACTTCCACAGGGTACAGTCCATATTTCTTACTTCATGGAAGAGATCCTATATTACCTATAGATCAAATCCTACAACCTAGAACAGTAAAATATAATACCGACGAAAATTATGTTTCTGAACTAATGGCAAGACTCAACATCGCATTTACTCAGGCAACTGAAAACATGAGAAAATCAGCAGAAAAGCGAGCGATACAATATAACAAGAAAACTAAAGAAAAATCATTTCAGTTAGGAGACTTAGTGTATCTACATGACACAAGTGGAAAAATCGGTTTATCAAAGAAATTAATAAAACCCTGGATAGGTCCATTCAGAGTTGTTGAAATTAAAGGACCAGTTACTTTTAAAATTCGTGAGCTGAATAGAAATAAAGAACAAATAGTACATGTCAATAGACTTAAACCATGCAAAGGATTCGATAACAACCAACCAGAACATTGTAATCAGAATCAGGGTACTATAGAATACTTCAATAAAACTGAAGATGCGAGTTCAGAAAACGACACAGACGAGGAAAACCATCGAAAAAATGCGACACTAACATTGTTACAGGGTTTATCAGAACAACAACAACCAACAACGCAACAAGCACCAAAGCAGCATAAAAGAAATTGGAGACTTGATATAAGCAAACCTACAAAAAATTTAATTCAAGAAAACTTGCAAAAGTTGCCAAACGTCGAAAATTTAGGTTCAATACAGAAGGAAGGACTAAGAGCTTCGTCCAGATTACGAATACGCTCTCAGCCAGATTAAAAAAAAAAAAAAATAATAAAAAAATAAATAAAAAAATAAATCAATTCTTTTTCAGCAATATCCCATCGGCAATAAGCAAACAAAAAATAATAATAATAAATAAATAAATAAATAAATAAATACAATAAAATACAAAGTTGAAACTAGTATACTTATTCATTTTCATTCAAAAATTCTAACTAAAGCTTGAATCTGGAATAAAAATAAAGGACGATGAGGAATTTATTTTTATTCACGTATCTTTAAATTTAGGTAATATAAAGTATAGTACAGTATAATAATATAGATAGTACAATTTCAAGGTTAAGAAAATATTAATAGAAATGTAATTAATCAGCTTATTTTAATTTTAGTGTTACATAATGAAGAATATACTGCTCGTACAACTAGTGCTCTTAATATTTAGTGGTTACTTGAAAACTGTTTTAGTGCTTATAGTGTATGACTGTGAAAACATGAACAATAATATAACAGTGATCAGCATACAAGATGTGAGTCGATGCCCGGATGAAAAACAAGGTTATCACGAGGAAAAATTATTCGTCAACATTATACAACAAAATGACTTTAAAATACATAAAGTACAAACCTGCATGGTGGAAGTAACTAGAATCATCTCCCATTGTGGAATGCATTCTCACACATCCGCGGTTGCCGGAGGAGTATCTACGTACTTACAATCCATAGGACCCGAGGAATGTAAACGTGCTCATCGATACAAAACACTAAAACTTTTTAATCAGTGGATTGGTGGACTTATTATAAATGGAACCACACAGGCATCGTTAACCATATTGGGACATTTAAATGACGACAGCAGTTGCGAAGGTACATCTTTTAGTGAAAATGGACACTCTTGGAAAAAAGTAATAGTTCAAGCAGCAATCAAAATTCATACCAAACAATACTATGCCACAGTAAAATTAAATGATAACGAAATCAGTCTAATACAGGGAATAACATGCAAATACTCAGAAGGCTATTGCATTGATTCAACTTTCGGAGAAACAGTATGGAATTTATCGCCAACGACAGATTGTGATGAAAACCTCTCATCGTTATACAAGGGTATTGCAAATATCATCAAGAACGTCGCCCGACCAGAAGAACAAATTTTAGTAGTAGAATACGGAGAAAAAATCTTTGCTTTATCTTTAGTAAAAACCACAGTTTTATGCGGTTACGAACTTTGGCTAACCGAACACCCCAGAATTCTTATAGTTAAAAACAATAATACCCATCTAAACTCCAAATTGGACATAATACCCCAAAATACAGATCTGACTAGCTATGTAAACAGTAAACTGTTGTATATTGAACAAGGATATAAACGAACCGTCGACAGAATTTATACCGACACGGTACATCGCAGATGCCTAACCCATCGCGAAATTATGAAAAACAGATTACTCATGGCACCACTATCACCAAATGCTTTGAGTTCTATCATTAAAAACAAAATGGGATTCGTTGGAAGAGTCCTGGGAGAAGCTTTGTACATCATGCAATGTACACCAAAACTAGCACAATTGCGGAGAACAGAAAACTGCTATCAAGAATTGCCTATTATTGTTAACAATCAATCAAGATTTATGGCACCAATAACACATCTAATTCAAAAATACGCCGAACAAGTGGAATGTAACTCACATACACCACCTTTATATTTTATAGATGGTAAATGGATTGGTCTAAATCCATTCCCAATTGAAAAAAATCCTCCTCAACTACTGAATGCAGAGGAAGAACACAAACTACAGTTTCAACCAATTCAACCCCTTGGAGCGAGCGGTCTATATACTCAAGATGAAATAAGAAAAGTGCAACGAACTTTATTATTTGGACAGGAAAGAGCAGCGGTAGAAAATATGGTGGCACTTAAAATGGTAGGTTTCAACCAAACCGATAATTTTGGATATTCAACATTACACTTATTTGATGGAACCGAAATCAAAAAGTTAGCAAGGAACACCATTCAATATATTTGGGGATGGTTCACCGACATAGGAATGTTTATGAGCGGCATTATTGGATTCTATGTCATTCTAAAAACAGTTAAATACCTAATAGGAGTCATATTAAATGGACTCTCTATCTACAAAACACTAGGTTGCAGTTTCGCACTGATAGCTAGCGTATGGAATACACTTACACTTTGGTTAATCCATCGTCATAACACAAATAAACAAACACCAGCCGATATAGAAGCTCAAATTGAAGAACCACAAACAATTGTCAGAAGCACAACGCAAACTTCAACTTCGAAACCAAATGCATCACAAGAAACTTTATCCGTAAGCTATCCAAATCTACAGCATTGGACAGATGGAATATGTTAATGAAAAATCAAAACTATACCTTTATCCATTACTTTCCTTTAAATCTGGAGACCAACAACGTCGTGGTAATAGTCTCTACCACATACCTAACCCCAGTCCTTTCTTTTGCAAAAAAAAAAAAAAACAACAAACGAATTTTATGAATACAGAAAACACAGGACATTCAAAGCAGCATCAATGACCTGCGACAACAGGGCAAGAATCCACAACATCAGCACTCAGCAAAAGTGATAACGGACAGTGTAGTTAGTGCAACTATAAACAAAATATTATGGCCTTTATAGTGCATGGGTGACATACAAAGTGTGTACGCAGCAGTATATAACCTACGACAATATGCCAGGACGTATGACTAAAGAGACTCTTATAGTTTACTAATAATAGATATTCTAATATAATAAAACAATTAGTTAGATTAGAATGGTTTTAGACAATATATTTTTGGGTTAGATATAATGTAGTGCATCTCGATGAAATTAAAAAGGACGTTATGTCCGTAAGGACATAACATCTTTTAAAAACCAGGGAGTATTGTAGTAGTCCGCGTGAAATAAAATTAAAAATTTTAGAAAATATTAATGTTTAACAAAAAGAATTATAGAAGTATCGTTTTTATCACATAAATTCCAGTTATTGGAAAGTTTCATTAAGCTTACAGTGTCGTTCTCACGGAAGCTCCCAAGTTCAATATTCTGCACATTCAAACCAAAGTATCAAAAAATCGTAAAGTCAGATATATCTGAATTAAGCAAATTAATGGGAAACAACTTAATAAAGCACAAAGCCGGAAATACTAGCTTTGCAGAAAAATTGAAGTTCGGAACAGGTGAAAGAACGCTGTTTTATACAAATCAGCAAACTAAGTAAAACTGAGTAAATGGAAATAAGTTTAGATGCAAGCTTAAGGAAACGCGTGTCTATAAAATAATTAAAAGTACTTCAATACTTCCTTCCATTTTAACTTACGCATAATTTTTCAAAAGACAAAACTTCAGTTACGTGTAGGTAATCACGAAAGTAAGATCGGCCGTAACTCGGGAGAAATATTTGATAAGTGTTTTAAAATTATTTGAATGTGTTGTTCTTTGAAAAATTAGTTCTGAAGATTATTTTAAAAATCAATTATTTAGTTTCGTTTAAATATAATATTGCAAGCTTCTGTCAATACATCCGAATACATCGAAAGGTCAGAATATCGTTTTTGTCATTATTTATAATTTTATTCTGTAAGGGCAAATCGAGATTAGTTTCGTTAAATAATCTTTTATTTTATTTTCTGAATATTCTATTCAATCCTAAATTGAATTGTTAGTATTTTAGTTTCATTATTTGAATTTCATTAGTAAAATTACATTTTTGTGTCTACGTTACGCTAAGTTCCGGGGCTAATGTTAGTTCCCAAGTTGGTTTTGTTAAGAATAATTTTTATGCTTATTAATATATTCATTTATTCCTCCATTTAGTTTTTCATTTTTTTTTCAGTCCTTACTCCTTCAGAAAATTACATTGGTGAGACTTTAACGTAAAACTAATAAAAATCAAAATTTTGCTTAAAAGAATGTTGGTTTAAGTGCTCCTTGCTTAGGTACAACTGTACAGGCTCGGCTCCAGCTGAATGCATCAAAGAAAATTCTTTATAATTTTATTTCAGCTCGATCTGTCCTTTTCTAAATACTTAAAATTTACTACGTTAGTAACTCACCGGGGTACTGGTATCTTCTAGCTACCATTTTTCTTCAACTCAAGTACCAGGCACCCTCGGCGAGTGTTACATACCTACATACCTACATGCCTACATACCTACATACCTACATACCTACATGCCTACATACCTACATACCTGCATGCCTACATACCTACATACCTACATACCTACATACCTACATACCTACATACATTCATACCTACTTACCTACATACATACATACCTACATACCTACAAATATACATACCTACATACCTACATACATACATACCTACATACCTACATACCTACATACCTACATAAATACATGCCTACTTACCTACATACCTACATACCTACATACCTACATACCTACATACCTACATACCTACATACCTACATACCTACATACCTACATGCCTACATACCTACATACCTACATACCTAGATACGTACATACCTACATACATACTAACCTACATACCTACATACATACATACATACATACATACCTACATACCTACATACATACATACATACCTACATACCTACATACCTACATACATACATACCTACATACCTACATACATACATACCTACATACCTACATTCCTAAATACCTACATACCTACATACCTACATACCTACATACCTACATACCTACATACCTACATACCTACATACCTACATACCTACATACCTACATACCTACATACCTACATACCTACATACCTACATACCTACATACCTACGTACCTACATGCCTACATACCTACATACCTACATACCTACATACCTACATACCTACATACCTACATACCTACATACCTACATACCTACATACCTACATACCTACATACCTACATACCTACATACCTACATACCTACATACCTACATACATACATACCTACATACCTACATACATACATACGTACATACCTACATACCTACATACCTACATACCTACATACTTTCATACCTACATACCTACATACCTACATACCTACATACCTACATACCTACATACCTACATACCTACATACCTACATACCTACATACCTACATACCTACATACCTACATACCTACATACCTACATGCCTACATACCTACATACCTACATACCTACATACCTACACACATACATACCTACATACCTACATACATACATACCTACATACCTACATACATACATACCTACATACCTACATACATACCTACATACATACCTACCTACATACCTACATACCTACATACCTACATACCTACATGCCTACATACCTACATACCTACATGCCTACATACCTACATACCTACATACCTACATGCCTACATACCTACATACCTACATGCCTACATACCTACATACCTACATACCTACATACCTACATACCTACATACCTACATACCTACATACCTACATACCTACATACCTACATACCTACATACCTACATACCTACATACCTACATACATACATACATACATACCTACATACCTACATACATACATACCTACATACCTACATACCTACATACCTACATACATACATACCTACATACCTACATACCTACATGCATACATACCTACATACCTACATACATACATACCTACATACCTACATACCTAAATACCTACATACCTACATACCTACATACCTAAATACCTACATACCTACATACCTACATACCTGCATACCTACATACCTACATACCTACATACCTACATGCCTACATACCTACATACCTACATACCTACATACCTACATACCTACATACCTACATACATACATACCTACATACCTACATACCTACATACCTACATACCTACATACCTACATACCTACATACCTACATACTTACATACCTACATGCCTACATACCTACATACCTACATGCCTACATACCTACATACCTACATGCCTACATACCTACATACCTACATACCTACATGCCTACATACCTACATACCTACATGCCTACATACCTACATACCTACATACCTACATACCTACATACCTACATACCTACATACCTACATACCTACATACCTACATACCTACATACCTACATACCTACATACATACATACATACATACCTACATACCTACATACATACATACCTACATACCTACATACCTACATACATACATACCTACATACCTACATACCTACATGCATACATACCTACATACCTACATACATACATACCTACATACCTACATACCTAAATACCTACATGCCTACATACCTACATACCTACATACCTAGATACCTACATACCTACATACATACATACCTACATACCTACATACATACATACATACATACCTACATACCTACATACCTACATACCTACATGCCTACATACCTACATACCTACATGCCTACATACCTACATACCTACATACCTAGATACCTACATACCTACGTACCTACATACATACATACCTACATACCTACATACCTACATACCTACATACCTACATACCTACATGCCTACATACCTACATACCTACATACCTACATACCTACATACCTACATACCTACATGCCTACATACCTACATACCTACATACCTACATACCTACAAACCAACATACCTACATACCTACATGCCTACATACCTACATACCTACATACCTAGATACCTACATACCTACATACATACATACCTACATACCTACATACATACATACATACATACCTACATACCTACATACATACATACCTACATACCTACATACATACATACCTACATACCTACATACCTACATACCTACTTACCTACATACCTACATACCTACATACCTACATACCTACATACCTACATACCTACATACCTACATACCTACATACCTACATACCTACATACCTACATACCTACATACCTACATGCCTACATACCTACATACCTACATGCCTACATACCTACATGCCTACATGCCTACATACCTACATACCTACATACCTACATACATACATACCTACATACCTACATACATACATACCTACATACCTACATACCTACATACCTACATACTTACATACCTACATGCCTACATACCTACATACCTACATACCTACATACTTACATACCTACATACCTACATACCTACATACCTACATACCTACATACCTACATACCTACATACATACATACCTACATACATACATACCTACATACCTACATACCTACATACCTACATACCTACATACTTACATACCTACATACCTACATACCTACATACCTACATACCTACATACCTACATACCTACATACCTACATACCTACATACCTACATACCTACATACCTACATACATACATACCTACATACATACATACCTACATACCTACATACCTAAATACCTACATACCTACATACCTACATACCTACATACCTACATACCTACATACCTACATACCTACATACCTACATACCTACATA
The DNA here is from genome assembly GCA_963082805.1 of Hemicrepidius hirtus. Lineage (NCBI taxonomy): Eukaryota > Metazoa > Arthropoda > Insecta > Coleoptera > Elateridae > Hemicrepidius > Hemicrepidius hirtus. Next base: position 92,833 of record CAUJBB010000107.1, on the reverse strand, counting down.
CCTACATGCCTACATACCTACATACCTACATGCCTACATACCTACATACCTACATACCTACATACCTACATACCTACATACCTACATACCTACATACCTACATACCTACATACCTACATACCTACATACCTACATACATACATACCTACATACCTACATACATACATACCTACATACCTACATACATACCTACATACATACCTACCTACATACCTACATACCTACATACCTACATACCTACATACCTACATACCTACATACCTACATGCCTACATACCTACATACCTACATGCCTACATACCTACATACCTACATGCCTACATACCTACATACCTACATACCTACATACCTACATACCTACATACCTACATACCTACATACATACATACATACATACCTACATACCTACATACATACATACCTACATACCTACATACCTAAATACCTACATACCTACATACCTACATACCTACATACCTACATACCTACATACCTACATACCTACATACCTACATACCTACATACCTACATACCTACAAACATACATACCTACATACCTACATACATACATACCTACATACCTAGATACCTACATGCATACATACCTACATACCTACATACATACATACCTAAATACCTACATACATACCTACCTACATACCTACATACCTACATACCTACATGCCTACATACCTACATACCTACATGCCTACATACCTACATACTTACATGCCTACATACCTACATACCTACATGCCAACATACCTACATACCTACATACCTACATACCTACATACCTACATACCTACATACCTACATACCTACATACCTACATACCTACATACCTACATACCTACATACCTACATACCTACATACCTACATACCTACATACCTACATACCTACATACCTACATACCTACATACCTACATACCTACATACCTACATACCTACATACCTACATACCTACATACCTACATACCTACATACCTACATACCTACATACCTACATACCTACATACCTACATACCTACATACCTATATACCTACATACCTACATACCTACATACCTTCATATACCTACATACCTACATGCCTACATACCTACACACCTACATGCCTACATACCTACATACCTACATGCCTACATACCTACATATCTACATGCCTACATACGTACATACCTACATACCTACATACATACATACCTACATACCTACATATATACATACCTACATACCTACATACATACATACCTTCATACCTACATACATACCTACCTACATACCTACATACCTACATACCTACATACCTACATACCTACATACCTACATACCTACATACCTACATTCCTATATACCTACATACCTACATACCTAGATACCTACATACCTTCATACCTACATACATACCTACCTACATACCTACATACCTACATACCTACATACCTACATACCTACATACCTCCATACCTACATGCCTATATACCTACATACCTACATACCTAGATACCTACATACCTACATACATACATACCTACATACCTACATACATACATACATACATACCTACATACCTACATACATACATACCTACATACCTACATACATACATACCTACATACCTACATACCTACATACATACATACCTACATACCTACATACATACATACCTACATACCTACATACCTACATACCTACATACCTACATACCTACATGCCTACATACCTACATACCTACATACCTACATACCTACATACCTACATACCTACATACCTACATACCTACATACCTACATACCTACATACCTACATACCTACATACCTACATACCTACACACCTACATACCTACATACCTACGTACCTACATGCCTACACACCTACATACCTACATACCTACATACCTACATACCTACATACATACATACCTACATACCTACATGCCAACATACCTACATACCTACATACCTACATACCTACATACCTACATACCTACATGCCTACATACCTACATACCTACATACCTACATACATACATACCTACATACCTACATACATACATACCTACATACCTACATACCTACATACCTACATACTTACATACCTACATGCCTACATACCTACATACCTACATACCTACATACTTACATACCTACATACCTACATACCTACATACCTACTTACCTACATACCTACATACCTACATACATACATACCTACATACATACATACCTACATACCTACATACCTACATACCTACATACCTACATACTTACATACCTACATACCTACATACCTACATACCTACATACCTACATACCTACATACCTACATACCTACATACCTACATACCTACATACCTACATACATACATACCTACATACATACATACCTACATACCTACATACCTAAATACCTACATACCTACATACCTACATACCTACATACCTACATACCTACATACCTACATACCTACATACCTACATACCTACATACCTACATGCCTACATACCTACATACCTACATGCCTACATACCTACATACCTACATACCTACATACCTACATACCTACATACCTACATACCTACATACCTACATACCTACATACCTACATACCTACATACCTACATACATACATACCTACATACCTACATACATACATACCTACATACCTACATACATACCTACATACATACCTACCTACATACCTACATACCTACATACCTACATACCTACATACCTACATACCTACATACCTACATGCCTACATACCTACATACCTACATGCCTACATACCTACATACCTACATGCCTACATACCTACATACCTACATACCTACATACCTACATACCTACATACCTACATACCTACATACCTACATACCTACATACCTACATACCTACATACCTAAATACCTACATACCTACATACCTACATACCTACATACCTACATACCTACATACCTACATACCTACATGCCTACATACCTACATACCTACATGCCTACATACCTACATACCTACATACCTACATGCCTACATACCTACATACCTACATGCCTACATACCTACATACCTACATACCTACATACCTACATACCTACATACCTACATACCTACATACATACATACATACATACCTAAATACCTACATACATACATACCTACATACCTACATACCTAAATACCTACATACCTACATACCTACATACCTACATACCTACATACCTACATACCTACATACCTACATACCTACATACCTACATACCTACATACCTACAAACATACATACCTACATACCTACATACATACATACCTACATACCTAGATACCTACATGCATACATACCTACATACCTACATACATACATACCTAAATACCTACATACATACCTACCTACATACCTACATACCTACATACCTACATGCCTACATACCTACATACCTACATGCCTACATACCTACATACTTACATGCCTACATACCTACATACCTACATGCCAACATACCTACATACCTACATACCTACATACCTACATACCTACATACCTACATACCTACATACCTACATACCTACATACCTACATACCTACATACCTACATACCTACATACCTACATACCTACATACCTACATACCTACATACCTACATACCTACATACCTACATACCTACATACCTACATACCTACATACCTACATACCTACATACCTACATACCTACATACCTACATACCTACATACCTACATACCTACATACCTACATACCTACATACCTACATACCTATATACCTACATACCTACATACCTACATACCTTCATATACCTACATACCTACATGCCTACATACCTACACACCTACATGCCTACATACCTACATACCTACATGCCTACATACCTACATATCTACATGCCTACATACGTACATACCTACATACCTACATACATACATACCTACATACCTACATATATACATACCTACATACCTACATACATACATACCTTCATACCTACATACATACCTACCTACATACCTACATACCTACATACCTACATACCTACATACCTACATACCTACATACCTACATACCTACATTCCTATATACCTACATACCTACATACCTAGATACCTACATACCTTCATACCTACATACATACCTACCTACATACCTACATACCTACATACCTACATACCTACATACCTACATACCTCCATACCTACATGCCTATATACCTACATACCTACATACCTAGATACCTACATACCTACATACATACATACCTACATACCTACATACATACATACATACATACCTACATACCTACATACATACATACCTACATACCTACATACATACATACCTACATACCTACATACCTACATACATACATACCTACATACCTACATACATACATACCTACATACCTACATACCTACATACCTACACACCTACATACCTACATACCTACGTACCTACATGCCTACACACCTACATACCTACATACCTACATACCTACATACCTACATACATACATACCTACATACCTACATGCCAACATACCTACATACCTACATACCTACATACCTACATACCTACATACCTACATGCCTACATACCTACATACCTACATGCCTACATACCTACATACCTACATGCCTACATACCTACATACCTACATACCTACATACCTGCATACATACATACCTACATACCTACATACATACATACCTACATACCTACATACATACATACCTACATACCTACATACATACCTACATACATACCTACCTACATACCTACATACCTACATACCTACATGCCTACATACCTACATACCTACATACCTACATGCCTACATACCTACATACCTACATGCCTACATACCTACATACCTACATGCCTACATACCTACATACCTACATACCTACATACCTACATACCTACATACCTACATACCTACATACCTACATACCTACATACCTACATACCTACATACCTACATACCTACATACATACCTACATACATACCTACCTACATATCTACATACCTACATACCTACATGCCTACATACCTACATACCTACGTGCCTACATACCTACATACCTACATGCCTACATACCTACATACCTACATGCCTACATACCTACATACCTACATACCTACATACCTACATACCTACATACCTACATACCTACATACCTACATACCTACATACCTACATACATACATACCTACATACCTACATACATACATACCTACATACCTACATACCTACATACCTACATACTTACATAGCTACATGCCTACATACCTACATACCTACATGCCTACATACCTACATACCTACATACCTACATGCCTACATACCTACATACCTGCATGCCTACATACCTACATACCTACATACCTACATACCTACATACCTACATACATTCATACCTACTTACCTACATACATACATACCTACATACCTACAAATATACATACCTACATACCTACATACATACATACCTACATACCTACATACCTACATACCTACATGCCTACTTACCTACATACCTACATACCTACATACCTACATACCTACATACCTACATGCCTACTTACCTACATACCTACATACCTACATACCTACATACCTACATACCTACATACCTACATACCTACATACCTACATACATACATACCTACATACCTACATACATACATACCTACATACCTACATACCTACATACCTACATACCTACATCCATACATACCTACATACCTACATATATACATACCTACATACCTACATACCTACATACATACATACCTACATACCTACATACCTACATACCTACATACCTACATACCTACATACCTACATACCTACATACCTACATACATACATACCTACATACATACATACCTACATACCTACATACATACATACCTACATACCTACATACATACATACCTACATACCTACATACCTACATACATACTTACCTACATACATACATACCTACATACCTACATACCTACATACCTACATACCTAAATACCTACATACCTACATACATACATACCTACATACCTACATACCTACATACCTACATACATACTTACCTACATACATACATACCTACATACCTACATACCTACATACCTACATACCTACATACCTAAATACCTACATACCTACATACATACATACCTACATACCTACATACCTACATACCTACATACCTACATACCTACATACCTACATACCTACATACCTACATACCTACATACCTACATACCTACATACCTACATACCTACATACCTACATACCTACATACCTACATACCTACATACCTACATACCTACATACCTACATACCTACATACCTACATACCTACATACCTACATACCTACATACTTACATACCTACATGCCTACATACCTACATACCTACATGCCTACATACCTACATACCTACATGCCTACATACCTACAAATATACATACCTACATACCTACATACATACATACCTACATACCTACATACATACCTACCTACATACCTACATACCTACATACCTATGTGCCTACATACCTACATACCTACATGCCTACATACCTACATACCTACATGCCTACATACCTACATACCTACATGCCTACATACCTACATACCTACATACCTACATACCTACATACATACATACCTACATACCTACATACCTACATACCTACATACCTACATACCTACATACCTACATACCTACATACCTACATACCTACATCCATACATACCTACATACCTCCATACATACATACCTACATACCTACATACCTACATACCTACATACATACATACCTACATACCTACATACATACATACCTACATACCTACATACCTACATACATACATACCTACATACCTACATACATACATACCTACATACCTACGTACCTACGTACCTACATACCTACATACCTACATACCTACATACCTACATACCTACATACCTACATACCTACATATCTACATACCTACATACCTACATACCTACATACCTACATACCTACATACCTACATACCTACATACCTACATACCTACATACCTACATACCTACATACCTACATACCTACATACCTACATACCTACATACATACATACCTAAATACCTACATACCTACATACATACATACCTACATACCTACATACCTACATACCTACATACCTACATACCTACATACCTACATACCTACATACCTACATACCTACATACATACATACCTACATACATACATACCTACATACCTACATACCTACATACCTACATACCTACATACCTACATACCTACATACCTACAGACCTACATACATACATACCTACATACCTACATACATACATACCTACATACCTACATACCTACATACATACTTACCTACATACATACATACCTACATACCTACATACCTACATACCTAAATACCTACATACCTACATACATACATACCTACATACCTACATACCTACATACATACTTACCTACATACATACATACCTACATACCTACATACCTACATACCTACATACCTACATACCTACATACCTACATACCTAAATACCTACATACCTACATACATACATACCTACATACCTACATACCTACATACCTACATACCTACCTACCTACATACCTACATACCTACATACCTACATACCTACATACCTACATACCTACATACCTACATACCTACATACCTACATACCTACATACCTACATACCTACATACCTACATACCTACATACCTACATACCTACATACTTACATACCTACATGCCTACATACCTACATACCTACATGCCTACATACCTACATACCTACATGCCTACATACCTACATACCTACATACCTACATACCTACATACTTACATACCTACATGCCTACATACCTACATACCTACATGCCTACATACCTACATACCTACATGCCTACATACCTACATACCTACATGCCTACATACCTACATACCTACATACCTACATACCTACATACCTACATACCTACATACCTACATACATACATACCTACATACCTACATACCTACATACCTACATACCTACATACCTAAATACCTACATACCTACATACATACATACCTACATGCCTACATACCTACATACCTACATGCCTACATACCTACATACCTACATGCCTACATACCTACAAATATACATACCTACATACCTACATATATACATACCTACATACCTACATACATACCTACCTACATACCTACATACCTACATACCTACATACCTATGTGCCTACATACCTACATACCTACATGCCTACATACCTACATACCTACATGCCTACATACCTACATACCTACATGCCTACATACCTACATACCTACATACCTACATACCTACATACATACATACCTACATACCTACATACCTACATACCTACATACCTACATACCTACATACCTACATACCTACATACCTACATACCTACATCCATACATACCTACATACCTCCATACATACATACCTACATACCTACATACCTACATACCTACATACATACATACCTACATACCTACATACATACATACCTACATACCTACATACCTACATACATACATACCTACATACCTACATACATACATACCTACATACCTACGTACCTACGTACCTACATACCTACATACCTACATACCTACATACCTACATACCTACATACCTACATACCTACATATCTACATACCTACATACCTACATACCTACATACCTACATACCTACATACCTACATACCTACATACCTACATACCTACATACCTACATACCTACATACCTACATACCTACATACCTACATACATACATACCTAAATACCTACATACCTACATACATACATACCTACATACCTACATACCTACATACCTACATACCTACATACCTACATACCTACATACCTACATACATACATACCTACATACATACATACCTACATACCTACATACCTACATACCTACATACCTACATACCTACATACCTACATACCTACATACCTACATACATACATACCTACATACCTACATACATACATACCTACATACCTACATACATACTTACCTACATACATACATACCTACATACCTACATACCTACATACCTACATACCTAAATACCTACATACCTACATACATACATACCTACATACCTACATACCTACATACATACTTACCTACATACATACATACCTACATACCTACATACCTACATACCTACATACCTACATACCTACATACCTACATACCTAAATACCTACATACCTACATACATACATACCTACATACCTACATACCTACATACCTACATACCTACATACCTACATACCTACATACCTACATACCTACATACCTACATACCTACATACCTACATACCTACATACCTACATACCTACATACCTACATACCTACATACCTACATACCTACATACCTACATACCTACATACCTACATACCTACATACCTACATACCTACATACCTACATACCTACATACTTACATACCTACATGCCTACATACCTACATACCTACATGCCTACATACCTACATACCTACATGCCTACATACCTACATACCTACATACCTACATACCTACATACCTACATACTTACATACCTACATGCCTACATACCTACATACCTTCATGCCTACATACCTACATACCTACATGCCTACATACCTACATACCTACATGCCTACATACCTACATACCTACATACCTACATACCTACATACCTACATACCTACATACCTACATGCCTACATACCTACATACCTACATACCTACATACCTACATACCTACATACCTACATACCTACATACTTACATACCTCCATGCCTACATACCTACATACCTACATGCCTACATACCTACATACCTACATGCCTACATACCTACATACCTACATGCCTACATACCTACATACCTACATACCTACATACCTACATACCTACATACCTACATACCTACATACCTACATACCTACATACCTACATACCTACATACCTACATACCTACATACCTACATACCTACATACCTACATACCTACATACTTACATACCTACATACCTACATACCTACATGCCTACATACCTACATACCTACATACCTACATACCTACATACCTACATACCTACATACCTACATACTTACATACCTACATGCCTACATACCTACATACCTACATGCCTACATACCTACATACCTACATGCCTACATACCTACATACCTACATGCCTACATACCTACATACCTACATACCTACATACCTACATACCTACATACCTACATACCTACATACTTACATACCTACATGCCTACATACCTACATACCTACATACCTACATACCTACATACATACTTACCTACATACATACATACCTACATACCTACATACCTACATACCTACATACCTACATACCTACATACCTACATACCTACATAGATAAATACCTACATACCTACATACATACATACCTACATACCTACATACCTACATACCTACATACCTACATACCTACATACTTACATACCTACATACCTACATACCTACATGCCTACATACCTACATACCTACATGCCTACATACCTACATACCTACATACCTACATACCTACATACCTACATACCTACATACTTACATACCTACATGCCTACATACCTACATACCTACATGCCTACATACCTACATACCTACATGCCTACATACCTACATACCTACATACCTACATACCTACATACCTACATACCTACATACCTACATACCTACATACATACATACCTACATACCTACATACCTACATACCTACATACCTACATACCTACATACCAACATACCTACATACCTACATACCTACATACCTACATACCTACATGCCTACATACCTACATACCTACATACCTAGATACCGACATACCTACATACCTACATACCTACATACCTACATACATACATACATACATACCTACATACCTACATACCTACATACCTACATGCCTACATACCTAAATACCTACATGCCTACATACCTACATACCTACATACCTAGATACCTACATACCTACATACCTACATACCTACATACCTAGATACCTACATACCTACATACCTACATACATACATACCTACATACCTACATACATACATACCTACATACCTACATACATACCTACATACATACCTACCTACATACCTACATACCTACATACCTACATACCTACATACCTACATACCTACATGCCTACATACCTACATACCTACATACCTACATATCTACATACCTACATACCTACATACCTACATGCCTACATACCTACATACCTACATACCTAGATACCTACATACCTACATACATACATACCTACATACCTACATACATACATACATACATACCTACATACCTACATACATACATACCTACATACCTACATACATACATACCTACATACCTACATACCTACATACCTACATACCTACATACCTACATACCTACATACCTACATACCTACATACCTACATACCTACATACCTACATACCTACATACCTACATACCTACATACCTACATACCTACATACCTACATACCTACATACCTACATACCTACATACCTACATACCTACATACCTACATACCTACATACCTACATACCTACATACCTACATACCTAGATACCTACATACCTACATACATACATACCTACATACCTACATACATACATACATACATACCTACATACCTACATACATACATACCTACATACCTACATACATACATACATACCTACATACCTACATACCTACATACCTACATACCTACATACCTATATACCTACATACATACATACCTACATACCTACATACCTAAATACCTACATACCTACATACCTACATACCTACATACCTACATACCTACATACCTACATACCTACATACCTACATACCTACATACCTACATGCCTACATACCTACATACCTACATGCCTACATACCTACATACCTACATACCTACATACCTACATACCTACATACCTACATACCTACATACCTACATACCTACATACCTACATACCTACATACCTACATACCTACATACATACATACCTACATACCTACATACATACATACCTACATACCTACATACATACCTACATACATACCTACCTACATACCTACATACCTACATACCTACATACCTACATACCTACATACCTACATACCTACATGCCTACATACCTACATACCTACATGCCTACATACCTACATACCTACATGCCTACATACCTACATACCTACATACCTACATACCTACATACCTACATACCTACATACCTACATACCTACATACCTACATACCTACATACCTAAATACCTACATACCTACATACCTACATACCTACATACCTACATACCTACATACCTACATACCTACATACCTACATGCCTACATACCTACATACCTACATGCCTACATACCTACATACCTACATACCTACATGCCTACATACCTACATACCTACATGCCTACATACCTACATACCTACATACCTACATACCTACATACCTACATACCTACATACATACATACATACATACCTACATACCTACATACATACATACCTACATACCTACATACATACATACCTACATACCTACATACCTACATGCATACATACCTACATACCTACATACATACATACCTACATACCTACATACCTAAATACCTACATACCTACATACCTACATACCTACATACCTACATACCTACATACCTACATACCTACATACCTACATACCTACATACCTACATACCTACAAACATACATACCTACATACCTACATACATACATACCTACATACCTACATACCTACATGCATACATACCTACATACCTACATACATACATACCTAAATACCTACATACATACCTACCTACATACCTACATACCTACATACCTACATGCCTACATACCTACATACCTACATGCCTACATACCTACATACTTACATGCCTACATACCTACATACCTACATACCTACATACCTACATACCTACATACCTACATACCTACATACCTACATACCTACATACCTACATACCTACATACCTACATACCTACATACCTACATACCTACATACCTACATACCTACATACCTACATACCTACATACCTACATACCTACATACCTACATACCTACATACCTACATACCTACATACCTACATACCTACATACCTACATACCTACATACCTACATACCTATATACCTACATACCTACATACCTACATACCTTCATATACCTACATACCTACATGCCTACATACCTACACACCTACATGCCTACATACCTACATACCTACATGCCTACATACCTACATATCTACATGCCTACATACGTACATACCTACATACCTACATACATACATACCTACATACCTACATATACAGAGTGATGATAAAGTATCGCACAAAAATCATATTCTGGTTAGTTAATGGTTTTGCTGAAAATCCTGAGACCCGTCGATTTTTGTTTTTAAATTGCCATTCAGACATATAATTTTCAACCCCCCACCCCTCAACCCCTAAGTGCTAGCAACCCCAACTTTAAAAATTTAAATAGAAAGATACCCTTTGTGATACCTCTTTTTATAGGTCTTTTTATTCTTAATATAACTAAAAAAAGTTTTTCAAAATCGATTGATAAATAACGGAGATATTTAACAAAATGTAATCAATGTAAAAAATGGGGTTGACATTCAACAAAAAATTATGACGTCACAGCGTAGAAATAATGGCACAAATCCTGAGACCCGTCAATTTTTGTTTTTAAATTGGCATTTAGGCAGGTAATTTTAATCCCCCCAGCCCTCAGCCCCTAAGTGATAGCAACCCCAACTTTAAAAATTTTAATGGAAAGATACCCTTTGTGATACCTCTTTTGATAGGTCTTTTTATTCTTAATATAACAAAAAAAAGTTTTTCAAAATCGGTTGAAAAATAACAGAGATATTTAACAAAATGTAATCAATGTAAATAATGGGGTTGACATTTAAAAAAAATTATGACGTCACAGCGTAGAAATAATGGACGATCAAAACCACACTTTTAGGTCAGGAAGTGCCCTTTTTAATGTTACCATTTACGGCGTGTTTGAGCCGTTTCTTGTCGAATATTGACATTTTCATTTGATTACATTTTGTTAAATACCTCCGTTATTTATCAACCGATTTTGAAAAACTTTTTTTGCTTATATTAAGAATAAAAAGACCTATCAAAAGAGGTATCACAAAGGGTATCTTTCTATTTAAAATTTTAAAGTTGGGGTTGCTAGCACTTAGGGGTTGATGGGTGGGGGGTTGAAAATTATATGTCTAAATGGAGATTTAAAAACAAAAATCGACGGGTCTCAGGATTTTCCGCAAAAACATTAAATAACCAGAATATGATTTTTGTGCGATACTTTATCATCACTCTGTATACATACCTACATACCTACATACATACATACCTTCATACCTACATACATACCTACCTACATACCTACATACCTACATACCTACATACCTACATACCTACATACCTACATACCTACATGCCTATATACCTACATACCTACATACCTAGATACCTACATACCTTCATACCTACATACATACCTACCTACATACCTACATACCTACATACCTACATACCTACATACCTACATACCTACATGCCTATATACCTACATACCTACATACCTACATACCTACATACCTACATACCTACATACCTACATACCTACATACCTACATACCTACATACCTACATACCTACATACCTACATACCTACATACTTACATACCTACATACCTACATACCTACATGCCTACATACCTACATACCTACATACCTACATACCTACATACCTACATACCTACATACCTACATACTTACATACCTACATGCCTACATACCTACATACCTACATGCCTACATACCTACATACCTACATGCCTACATACCTACATACCTACATGCCTACATACCTACATACCTACATACCTACATACCTACATACCTACATACCTACATACCTACATACTTACATACCTACATGCCTACATACCTACATACCTACATACCTACATACCTACATACATACTTACCTACATACATACATACCTACATACCTACATACCTACATACCTACATACCTACATACCTACATACCTACATAGATAAATACCTACATACCTACATACATACATACCTACATACCTACATACCTACATACCTACATACCTACATACCTACATACTTACATACCTACATACCTACATACCTACATGCCTACATACCTACATACCTACATGCCTACATACCTACATACCTACATACCTACATACCTACATACCTACATACCTACATACTTACATACCTACATGCCTACATACCTACATACCTACATGCCTACATACCTACATACCTACATGCCTACATACCTACATACCTACATACCTACATACCTACATACCTACATACCTACATACCTACATACCTACATACATACATACCTACATACCTACATACCTACATACCTACATACCTACATACCTACATACCAACATACCTACATACCTACATACCTACATACCTACATACCTACATGCCTACATACCTACATAGCTACATACCTAGATACCGACATACCTACATACCTACATACCTACATACCTACATACATACATACATACATACCTACATACCTACATACCTACATACCTACATGCCTACATACCTAAATACCTACATGCCTACATACCTACATACCTACATACCTACATACCTAGATACCTACATACCTACATACCTACATACCTACATACCTAGATACCTACATACCTACATACCTACATACATACATACCTACATACCTACATACATACATACCTACATACCTACATACATACCTACATACATACCTACCTACATACCTACATACCTACATACCTACATACCTACATACCTACATACCTACATGCCTACATACCTACATACCTACATACCTACATACCTACATACCTACATACCTACATACCTACATGCCTACATACCTACATACCTACATACCTAGATACCTACATACCTACATACATACATACCTACATACCTACATACATACATACATACATACCTACATACCTACATACATACATACCTACATACCTACATACATACATACCTACATACCTACATACCTACATACCTACATACCTACATACCTACATACCTACATACCTACATACCTACATACCTACATACCTACATACCTACATACCTACATACCTACATACCTACATACCTACATACCTACATACCTACATACCTACATACCTACATACCTACATACCTACATACCTACATACCTACATACCTACATACCTACATACCTACATACCTACATACCTACATACCTACATACCTACATACCTAGATACCTACATACCTACATACATACATACCTACATACCTACATACCTACATGCCTACATACCTACATACCTACATGCCTACATGCCTACATACCTACATACCTACATGCCTACATACCTACATACCTACATGCCTACATACCTACATACCTACATACCTACATACCTACATACCTACATACCTACATACATACATACATACATACCTACATACCTACATACCTACATACCTACATACCTACATACCTACATACCTACATGCCTACATACCTACATACCTACATGCCTACATGCCTACATACCTACATACCTACATGCCTACATACCTACATACCTACATGCCTACATACCTACATACCTACATACCTACATACCTACATACCTACATACCTACATACATACATACATACATACCTACATACCTACATACATACATACCTACATACCTACATACATACATACCTACATACCTACATACCTACATGCATACATACCTACATACCTACATACATACATACCTACATACCTACATACCTAAATACCTACATACCTACATACCTACATACCTACATACCTACATACCTACATACCTACATACCTACATACCTACATACCTACATACCTACATACCTACATACCTACAAACATACATACCTACATACCTACATACATACATACCTACATACCTACATACCTACATGCATACATACCTACATACCTACATACATACATACCTAAATACCTACATACATACCTACCTACATACCTACATACCTACATACCTACATGCCTACATACCTACATACCTACATGCCTACATACCTACATACCTACATGCCTACATACCTACATACCTACATGCCAACATACCTACATACCTACATACCTACATACCTACATACCTACATACCTACATACCTACATACCTACATACCTACATACCTACATACCTACATACCTACATACCTACATACCTACATACCTACATACCTACATACCTACATACCTACATACCTACATACCTACATACCTACATACCTACATACCTACATACCTACATACCTACATACCTACATACCTACATACCTACATACCTATATACCTACATACCTACATACCTACATACCTTCATATACCTACATACCTACATGCCTACATACCTACACACCTACATGCCTACATACCTACATACCTACATGCCTACATACCTACATATCTACATGCCTACATACGTACATACCTACATACCTACATACATACATACCTACATACCTACATATATACATACCTACATACCTACATACATACATACCTTCATACCTACATACATACCTACCTACATACCTACATACCTACATACCTACATACCTACATACCTACATACCTACATACCTACATGCCTATATACCTACATACCTACATACCTAGATACCTACATACCTTCATACCTACATACATACCTACCTACATACCTACATACCTACATACCTACATACCTACATACCTACATACCTACATGCCTATATACCTACATACCTACATACCTAGATACCTACATACCTACATACATACATACCTACATACCTACATACATACATACATACATACCTACATACCTACATACATACTTACCTACATACATACATACCTACATACCTACATACCTACATACCTACATACCTACATACCTACATACCTACATACCTAAATACCTACATACCTACATACATACATACCTACATACCTACATACCTACATACCTACATACCTACATACCTACATACTTACATACCTACATACCTACATACCTACATGCCTACATACCTACATACCTACATGCCTACATACCTACATACCTACATACCTACATACCTACATACCTACATACTTACATACCTACATGCCTACATACCTACATACCTACATGCCTACATACCTACATACCTACATGCCTACATACCTACATACCTACATACCTACATACCTACATACCTACATACCTACATACCTACATACATACATACCTACATACCTACATACCTACATACCTACATACCTACATACCTACATACCAACATACCTACATACCTACATACCTACATACCTACATACCTACATGCCTACATACCTACATACCTACATACCTAGATACCGACATACCTACATACATACATACCTACATACCTACATACATACATACATACATACCTACATACCTACATACCTACATACCTACATGCCTACATACCTAAATACCTACATGCCTACATACCTACATACCTACATACCTAGATACCTACATACCTACATACATACATACCTACATACCTACATACATACATACCTACATACCTACATACATACCTACATACATACCTACCTACATACCTACATACCTACATACCTACATACCTACATACCTACATACCTACATACCTACATGCCTACATACCTACATACCTACATACCTACATACCTACATACCTACATACCTACATACCTACATGCCTACATACCTACATACCTACATACCTAGATACCTACATACCTACATACATACATACCTACATACCTACATACATACATACATACATACCTACATACCTACATACATACATACCTACATACCTACATACATACATACCTACATACCTACATACCTACATACCTACATACCTACATACCTACATACCTACATACCTACATACCTACATACCTACATACCTACATACCTACATACCTACATACCTACATACCTACATACCTACATACCTACATACCTACATACCTACATACCTACATACCTACATACCTACATACCTACATACCTACATACCTACATACCTACATACCTACATACCTAGATACCTACATACCTACATACATACATACCTACATACCTACATACATACATACCTACATACCTACATACATACATACCTACATACCTACATACATACATACCTACATACCTACATACCTACATACCTACATACCTACATACCTACATACCTACATACATACATACCTACATACCTACATACCTAAATACCTACATACCTACATACCTACATACCTACATACCTACATACCTACATACCTACATACCTACATACCTACATACCTACATACCTACATACCTACATGCCTACATACCTACATACCTACATGCCTACATACCTACATACCTACATACCTACATACCTACATACCTACATACCTACATACCTACATACCTACATACCTACATACCTACATACCTACATACCTACATACATACATACCTACATACCTACATACATACATACCTACATACCTACATACATACCTACATACATACCTACCTACATACCTACATACCTACATACCTACATACCTACATACCTACATACCTGCATACCTACATGCCTACATACCTACATACCTACAGGCCTACATACCTACATACCTACATGCCTACATACCTACATACCTACATACCTACATACCTACATACCTACATACCTACATACCTACATACCTACATACCTACATACCTACATACCTAAATACCTACATACCTACATACCTACATACCTACATACCTACATACCTACATACCTACATACCTACATACCTACATGCCTACATACCTACATACCTACATGCCTACATACCTACATACCTACATACCTACATGCCTACATACCTACATACCTACATGCCTACATACCTACATACCTACATACCTACATACCTACATACCTACATACCTACATACCTACATACATACATACATACATACCTACATACCTACATACATACATACCTACATACCTACATACATACATACCTACATACCTACATACCTACATGCATACATACCTACATACCTACATACATACATACCTACATACCTACATACCTAAATACCTACATACCTACATACCTACATACCTACATACCTACATACCTACATACCTACATACCTACATACCTACATACCTACATACCTACATACCTACAAACATACATACCTACATACCTACATACATACATACCTACATACCTACATACCTACATGCATACATACCTACATACCTACATACATACATACCTAAATACCTACATACATACCTACCTACATACCTACATACCTACATACCTACATGCCTACATACCTACATACCTACATGCCTACATACCTACATACTTACATGCCTACATACCTACATACCTACATGCCAACATACCTACATACCTACATACCTACATACCTACATACCTACATACCTACATACCTACATACCTACATACCTACATACCTACATACCTACATACCTACATACCTACATACCTACATACCTACATACCTACATACCTACATACCTACATACCTACATACCTACATACCTACATACCTACATACCTACATACCTACATACCTACATACCTACATACCTACATACCTATATACCTACATACCTACATACCTACATACCTTCATATACCTACATACCTACATGCCTACATACCTACACACCTACATGCCTACATACTTACATACCTACATGCCTACATACCTACATATCTACATGCCTACATACGTACATACCTGCATACCTACATACATACATACCTACATACCTACATATATACATACCTACATACCTACATACATACATACCTTCATACCTACATACATACCTACCTACATACCTACATACCTACATACCTACATACCTACATACCTACATACCTACATACCTACATACCTACATGCCTATATACCTACATACCTACATACCTAGATACCTACATACCTTCATACCTACATACATACCTACCTACATACCTACATACCTACATACCTACATACCTACATACCTACATACCTACATGCCTATATACCTACATACCTACATACCTAGATACCTACATACCTACATACATACATACCTACATACCTACATACATACATACATACATACCTACATACCTACATACATACATACCTACATACCTACATACATACATACCTACATACCTACATACCTACATACATACATACCTACATACCTACATACATACATACCTACATACCTACATACCTACATACCTACATACCTACATACCTACATACCTACATACCTACATACCTACATACCTACATACCTACATACCTACATACCTACATACCTACATACCTACATACCTACATACCTACATACCTACATACCTACATACCTACATACCTACATACCTACATACCTACGTACCTACATGCCTACACACCTACATACCTACATACCTACATACCTACATACCTACATACATACATACCTACATACCTACATGCCAACATACCTACATACCTACATACCTACACACCTACATACCTACATACCTACATACCTACATACCTACATACCTACATACCTACATACCTACATACCTACATACCTACATACCTACATACCTACATACCTACATACCTACATACCTACATACCTACATACCTACATACCTACATACCTACATACCTACATACCTACATACCTACATACCTACATACCTATATACCTACATACCTACATACCTACATACCTACATACCTACATACCTACATACCTACATACCTACATACCTACATACCTATATACCTACATACCTACATACCTACATACCTACATACCTACATACCTACATACCTACATACCTACATACCTACATACCTACATACCTACATACCTACACACCTACATACCTACATACCTACATACCTACATACCTACATACCTACATACCTACATACCTACATACCTACATACCTACATACCTACATACCTACATACCTATATACCTACATACCTACATACCTACATACCTACATACCTACATACCTACATACCTACATACCTACATACCTACATACCTACATACCTACATACCTACATACCTACATACCTACATACCTACATACCTACATACCTACATACCTACATACCTACATACCTACATACCTACGTACCTACATGCCTACACACCTACATACCTACATACCTACATACCTACATACCTACATACATACATACCTACATACCTACATGCCAACATACCTACATACCTACATACCTACATACCTACATACCTACATACCTACATACCTACATACCTACATACCTACATACCTACATACCTACATACCTACATACCTACATACCTACATACCTACATACCTACATACCTACATACCTACATACCTACATACCTACATACCTACATACCTACATGCCTATATACCTACATACCTACATACCTAGATACCTACATACCTACATACATACATACCTACATACCTACATACATACATACATACATACCTACATACCTACATACATACCTACATACCTACATACATACATACCTACATACCTACATACCTACATACATACATACCTACATACCTACATACATACATACCTACATACCTACATACCTACATACCTACATACCTACATTCCTACATACCTACATACCTACATACCTACATACCTACATACCTACATACCTACATACCTACATACCTACATACCTACATACCTACATACCTACATACCTACATACCTACATACCTACATACCTACATACCTACATACCTACATACCTACATACCTACATACCTACATACCTACATACCTACATACCTACATACCTACATACCTACATACCTACATACCTACATACCTACATACCTACATACCTACATACCTACATACCTACATACCTACATACCTACGTACCTACGTACCTACATGCCTACATGCCTACATACCTACATACCTACATACCTACATACCTACATACCTACATACCTACATACATACATACCTACATACCTACATACCTAAATACCTACATACCTACATACCTACATACCTACATACCTACATACCTACATACCTACATACCTACATACCTACATGCCTACATACCTACATACCTACATGCCTACATACCTACATACCTACATGCCTACATACCTACATACCTACATACCTACATACGTGCATACATACATACCTACATACCTACATACATACATACCTACTTACCTACATACATACATACCTACATACCTACATACATACCTACATACATACCTACCTACATACCTACATACCTACATACCTACATGCCTACATACCTACATACCTACATACCTACATGCCTACATACCTACATACCTACATGCCTACATACCTACATACCTACATGCCTACATACCTACATACCTACATACCTACATACCTACATACCTACATACCTACATACCTACATACCTACATACCTACATACCTACATACCTACATACCTACATACATACCTACATACATACCTACCTACATACCTACATACCTACATACCTACATGCCTACATACCTACATACCTACATACCTACATACCTACATACCTACATACCTACATACCTACATACCTACATACCTACATACCTACATACCTACGTACCTACATGCCTACACACCTACATACCTACATACCTACATACCTACATACCTACATACATACATACCTACATACCTACATGCCAACATACCTACATACCTACATACCTACATACCTACATACCTACATACCTACATACCTACATACCTACATACCTACATACCTACATACCTACATACCTACATACCTACATACCTACATACCTACATACCTACATACCTACATACCTACATACCTACATACCTACATACCTACATACCTACATACCTACATACCTACATACCTACATACCTACATGCCTATATACCTACATACCTACATACCTAGATACCTACATACCTACATACATACATACCTACATACCTACATACATACATACATACATACCTACATACCTACATACATACCTACATACCTACATACATACATACCTACATACCTACATACCTACATACTTACATACCTACATACCTACATACATACATACCTACATACCTACATACCTACATACCTACATACCTACATTCCTACATACCTACATACTTACATACCTACATACCTACATACCTACATACCTACATACCTACATACCTACATACCTACATACCTACATACCTACATACATACCTACATACATACCTACCTACATACCTACATACCTACATACCTACATGCCTACATACCTACATACCTACATGCCTACATACCTACATACCTACATGCCTACATACCTACATACCTACATGCCTACATACCTACATACCTACATACCTACATACCTACATACCTACATACCTACATACCTACATACCTACATACATACATACCTACATACCTACATACATACATACCTACATACCTACATACCTACATACCTACATACTTACATAGCTACATGCCTACATACCTACATACCTACATGCCTACATACCTACATACCTACATACCTACATGCCTACATACCTACATACCTGCATGCCTACATACCTACATACCTACATACCTACATACCTACATACCTACATACCTACATACATTCATACCTACTTACCTACATACATACATACCTACATACCTACAAATATACATACCTACATACCTACATACATACATACCTACATACCTACATACCTACATACCTACATACCTACATGCCTACTTACCTACATACCTACATACCTACATACCTACATACCTACATACCTACATACCTACATACCTACAATACCTACATACCTACATACCTACATGCCTACATACCTACATACCTACATACCTAGATACGTACATACCTACATACATACTAACCTACATACCTACATACATACATACATACATACATACCTAATACCTACATACATACATACATACCTACATACCTACATACCTACATACATACATACCTACATACCTACATACATACATACCTACATACCTACATACCTAAATACCTACATACCTACATACCTACATACCTACATACCTACATACCTACATACCTACATACCTACATACCTACATACCTACATACCTACATACCTACATACCTACATACCTACATACCTACGTACCTACATGCCTACATACCTACATACCTACATACCTACATACCTACATACCTACATACCTACATACCTACATACCTACATACCTACATACCTACATACCTACATACCTACATACCTACATACCTACATACCTACATACCTACATACCTACATACCTACATACCTACATACATACATACCTACATACCTACATACATACATACGTACATACCTACATACCTACATACCTACATACCTACATACCTTCATACCTACATACCTACATACCTACATACCTACATACCTACATACCTACATACCTACATACCTACATACCTACATACCTACATACCTACATACCTACATACCTACATACCTACATACCTACATACCTACATGCCTACATACCTACATACCTACATACCTACATACCTACACACATACATACCTACATACCTACATACATACATACCTACATACCTACATACATACATACCTACATACCTACATACATACCTACATACATACCTACCTACATACCTACATACCTACATACCTACATACCTACATGCCTACATACCTACATACCTACATGCCTACATACCTACATACCTACATACCTACATGCCTACATACCTACATACCTACATGCCTACATAAGTACATACCTACATACCTACATACCTACATACCTACATACCTACATACCTACATACCTACATACCTACATACCTACATACCTACATACCTACATACCTACATACATACATACATACATACCTACATACCTACATACATACATACCTACATACCTACATACCTACATACCTACATACATACATACCTACATACCTACATACCTACATGCATACATACCTACATACCTACATACATACATACCTACATACCTACATACCTAAATACCTACATACCTACATACCTACATACCTACATACCTAAATACCTACATACCTACATACCTACATACCTGCATACCTACATACCTACATACCTACATACCTACATGCCTACATACCTACATACCTACATACATACATACCTACATACCTACATACATACCTACCTACATACCTACATACCTACATACCTACATACCTACATGCCTACATACCTACATACCTACATGCCTACATACCTACATGCCTACATACCTACATACCTACATACCTACATACCTACATACCTACATACCTACATACCTACATACCTACATACCTACATACCTACATACATACATACATACATACCTACATACCTACATACATACATACCTACATACCTACATACCTACATACATACATACCTACATACCTACATACCTACATGCATACATACCTACATACCTACATACATACATACCTACATACCTACATACCTAAATACCTACATGCCTACATACCTACATACCTACATACCTAGATACCTACATACCTACATACATACATACCTACATACCTACATACATACATACATACATACCTACATACCTACATACCTACATACCTACATGCCTACATACCTACATACCTACATGCCTACATACCTACATACCTACATACCTAGATACCTACATACCTACGTACCTACATACATACATACCTACATACCTACATACCTACATACCTACATACCTACATACCTACATGCCTACATACCTACATACCTACATACCTACATACCTACATACCTACATACCTACATGCCTACATACCTACATACCTACATACTTACATACCTACAAACCTACATACCTACATACCTACATGCCTACATACCTACATACCTACATACCTAGATACCTACATACCTACATACATACATACCTACATACCTACATACATACATACATACATACCTACATACCTACATACATACATACCTACATACCTACATACATACATACCTACATACCTACATACCTACATACCTACATACCTACATACCTACATACCTACATACCTACATACCTACATACCTACATACCTACATACCTACATACCTACATACCTACATACCTACATACGTACATACCTACATACCTACATACCTACATGCCTACATACCTACATACCTACATGCCTACATACCTACATGCCTACATGCCTACATACCTACATACCTACATACCTACATACATACATACCTACATACCTACATACATACATACCTACATACCAACATACCTACATACCTACATACTTACATACCTACATGCCTACAT
>CAUJBB010000107.1:0-60000 GCA_963082805.1 Hemicrepidius hirtus | reverse complement strand
ACCTACATACCTACATACCTACATACCTACATACTTACATACCTACATGCCTACATACCTACATACCTACATGCCTACATACCTACATACCTACATGCCTACATACCTACATACCTACATGCCTACATACCTACATACCTACATACCTACTTACCTACATACATACATACCTACATACCTACATACCTACATACCTACATACCTACATACCTACATACCTACATACCTACATGCCTACATACCTACATACCTACATACCTACATACATACATACCTACATACCTACATACATACATACCTACATACCTACATACCTACATACCTACATACTTACATACCTACATGCCTACATACCTACATACCTACATGCCTACATACCTACATACCTACATGCCTACATACCTACATACCTACATGCCTACATACCTACATACCTACATACCTACTTACCTACATACATACATACCTACATACCTACATACATACATACCTACATACCTACATACATACATACCTACATACCTACATACATACCTACATACATACCTACCTACATACCTACATACCTACATACCTACATACCTACATACCTACATGCCTACATACCTACATACCTACATGCCTACATACCTACATACCTACATACCTACATACCTACATACCTACATACCTACATACCTACATACCTACATACCTACATACCTACATACCTACATACCTACATACATACATACATACATACCTACATACCTACATACATACATACCTACATACCTACATACCTACATACCTACATACCTACATACCTACATACCTACATACCTACATACCTACATACCTACATACCTACATACCTACATACCTACATACCTACATACCTACATACCTACATACATACATACATACATACCTACATACCTACATACATACATACCTACATACCTACATACCTACATACATACATACCTACATACCTACATACCTACATGCAAACATACATACATACCTACATACCTACATACATACATACATACATACCTACATACCTACATACCTACATACCTACATGCCTACATACCTACATACCTACATGCCTACATACCTACATACCTACATACCTTGATACCTACATACCTACGTACCTACATACATACATACCTACATACCTACATACCTACATACCTACATACCTACATACCTACATACCTACATACCTACATGCCTACATACCTACATACCTACATACCTACATACCTACATACCTACATGCCTACATACCTACATACCTACATACCTACATACCTACATACCTACATACCTACATACCTACATACCTACATGCCTACATACCTACATACCTACATACCTAGATACCTACATACCTACATACATACATACCTACATACCTACATACATACATACATACATACATACCTACATACCTACATACATACATACCTACATACCTACATACATACATACCTACATACCTACATACCTACATACCTACATACCTACATACCTACATACCTACATACCTACATACCTACATACCTACATACCTACATACCTACATACCTACATACCTACATACCTACATACCTACATGCCTACATACCTACATACCTACATGCCTACATACCTACATACCTACATACCTACATACCTACATACCTACATACCTACATACCTACATACCTACATACCTACATACCTACATACCTACATACCTACATACCTACATACCTACATACCTACATACCTACATACCTACATACCTACATACCTACATACCTACATACCTACATGCCTACATACCTACATACCTACATACCTACATGCCTACATACCTACATACCTACATGCCTACATACCTACATACCTACATCCCTACATACCTACATACCTACATACCTACATACCTACATACCTACATACCTACATACCTACATACCTACATACCTACATACCTACATACATACATACATACATACCTACATACCTACATACATACATACCTACATACCTACATACCTACATACATACATACCTACATACCTACATACCTACATGCATACATACCTACATACCTACATACATACATACCTACATACCTACATAGCTAAATACCTACATACCTACATACCTACATACCTACATACCTACATACCTACATACCTACATACCTACATACCTACATACCTACATACCTACATACCTACATACCTACATACTTACATACCTACATACCTACATACCTACATACCTACATACCTACATACCTACATACCTACATACCTACATACCTACATACCTACATACCTACATACATACATATCTACATACCTACATACATACATACCTACATACCTACATACCTACATGCATACATACCTACATACCTACATACATACATACCTACATATATACATACCTAAATACCTACATACATACCTACCTACATACCTACATACCTACATACCTACATGCCTACATACCTACATACCTACATGCCTACATACCTACATACCTACATACCTACATACCTACATACCTACATACCTACATACCTACATACATACATACCTACATACCTACATATATACATACCTACATACCTACATACATACATACCTTCATACCTACATACATACCTACCTACATACCTACATACCTACATACCTACATGCCTACATACCTACATACCTACATGCCTACATACCTACATACCTACTTGCCTACATACCTACATACCTACATGCCTACATACCTACATACCTACATACCTACATACCTACATACATACATACCTACATACCTACATACCTACATACCTACATACCTACATACCTACATACCTACATAACTACATACCTACATACCTACATACCTACATACCTACATACCTACATACCTACATACCTACATACATACATACATACATACCTACATACCTACATACATACATACCTACATACCTACATACCTACATACCTACATACCTACATGCCTACATACCTACATACCTACATGCCTACATACCTACATACCTACATACCTACATACCTACATACCTACATACCTACATACCTACATACCTACATAACTACATACCTACATACTACATACCTACATACCTACATACCTACATACATACATACATACATACCTACATACCTACATACATACATACCTACATACCTACATACCTACATACATACATACCTACATACCCACATACCTACATGCATACATACCTACATACCTACATACATACATACCTACATACCTACATACCTAAATACCTACATACCTACATACCTACATACCTACATAACTAAATACCTACATACCTACATACCTACATACCTACATACCTACATACCTACACATACCTACATACCTACATGCCTACATACCTACATACCTACATACCTACATACCTACATACCTACATACCTACATACATACATACCTACATACCTACATACCTACATACCTACATACCTACATACCTACATACCTACATACCTACATACCTACATACCTACATGCCTACATACCTACATACCTACATACCTAGATACCTACATACCTACATACATACATACCTACATACCTACATACAAACATACATACATACCTACATACCTACATACCTACATACCTACATGCCTACATACCTACATACCTACATGCCTACATACCTACATACCTACATACCTAGATACCTACATACCTACATACCTACATACATACATACCTACATACCTACATACCTACATACCTAGCATACCTACATGCCTACATACCTACATACCTACATACCTACATACCTACATACCTACATACCTACATACCTACATGCCTACATACCTACATACCTACATACCTACATACATACATACCTACATACCTACATACATACATACCTACATACCTACATACCTACATACCTACATACCTACATACTTACATACCTACATGCCTACATACCTACATACCTACATGCCTACATACCTACATACCTACATGCCTACATACCTACATACCTACATGCCTGCATACCTACATACCTACATACCTACATACCTACATACATACATACCTACATACCTAAATACATACATACCTACATACCTACATACATACATACCTACATACCTACATACATACCTACATACATACCTACCTACATACCTACATACCTACATACCTACATACCTACATACCTACATGCCTACATACCTACATACCTACATGCCTACATACCTACATACCTACATACCTACATGCCTACATACCTACATACCTACATGCCTACATACCTACATACCTACACACCTACATACCTACATACCTACATACCTACATACCTACATACCTACATACCTACATACCTACATACCTACATACCTACATACCTACATACCTACATACCTACATACCTACATACCTACATACATACATACATACATACCTACATACCTACATACATACCTACCTACATACCTACATACCTACATACATACATACCTACATACCTACATACCTACATGCATACATACCTACATACCTACATACATACATACCTACATACCTACATACCTAAATACCTACATACCTACATACCTACACACCTACATACCTAAATACCTACATACCTACATACCTACATACCTACATACCTACATACCTACATACCTACATACCTACATGCCTACATACCTACATACCTACATACCTACATACCTACATACCTACATACATACATACCTACATACCTACATACCTACATACCTACATACCTACATACCTACATACCTACATACCTACATACCTACATACCTACATACCTACATACCTACATACCCACATACCTACATACCTACATACATACATACATACATACCTACATACCTACATACATACATACCTACATACCTACATACATACATACCTACATACCTACATGCATACATACCTACATACCTACATACATACATACCTACATACCTACATACCTAAATACCTACATACCTACATACCTACATACCTACATACCTACATACCTACATACCTACATACCTACATACCTACATACCTACATACCTACATACCTACAAACATACATACCTACATACCTACATACATACATACCTACATACCTACATTCCTACATGCATACATACCTACATACCTACATACATACATACCTAAATACCTACATACGTACCTACCTACATACCTACATACCTACATACCTACATGCCTACATACCTACATACCTACATGCCTACATACCTACATAGTTACATGCCTACATACCTACATACCTACATGCCAACATACCTACATACCTACATACCTACATACCTACATACCTACATACCTACATACCTACATACCTACATACCTACATACCTACATACCTACATACCTACATACCTACATACCTACATACCTTCATACCTACATACCTAAATACCTACATACCTATATACCTACATACCTACATACCTACATACCTTCATATACCTACATACCTACATGCCTACATACCTACACACCTACATGCCTACATACCTACATACCTACATGCCTACATACCTACATACCTACATGCCTACATACCTACATACCTACATACCTACATATATACATACCTACATACCTACATACATACATACCTTCATACCTACATACATACCTACCTACATACCTACATACCTACATACCTACATACCTACATACCTACATACCTACATGCCTATATACCTACATACCTACATACCTAGATACCTACATACCTACATACATACATACCTACATACCTACATACATACATACATACATACATACCTACATACCTACATACATACATACCTACATACCTACATACTTACATACCTACATACCTACATACCTACATACATACATACCTACATACCTACATACATACATACCTACATACCTACATACCTACATACCTACATACCTACATACCTACATACCTACATACCTACATACCTACATACCTACATACCTACATACCTACATACCTACATGCCTATATACCTACATACCTACATACCTAGATACCTACATACCTACATACATACATACCTACATACCTACATACATACATACATACATACATACCTACATACCTACATACATACCTACATACCTACATACATACATACCTACATACCTACATACCTACATACATACATACCTACATACCTACATACATACATACCTACATACCTACATAACTACATACCTACATACCTACATACCTACATACCTACATACCTACATACCTACATACCTACATACCTACATACCTACATACCTACATACCTACATACCTACATACCTACATACATACATACCTACATACCTACATACCTACATACCTATATACCTACATACCTACATACCTACATACCTACATACCTACATACCTACATACCTACATACCTACATACCTACATACCTACATACCTACATACCTACATACATACATACCTACATACCTACATACATACATACCTACATACCTACATACCTACATACCTACATACCTACATACCTACATACCTACATACCTACATACCAACATACCTACATACCTACATACCTACATACCTACATACCTACATACCTACATACCTACGTACCTACATGCCTACATACCTACATACCTACATACCTACATACCTACATACCTACATACATACATACCTACATACCTACATGCCAACATACCTATATACCTACATACCTACATACCTACATACCTACATACCTACATACCTACATACCTACATACCTACATACCTACATACCTACATACCTACATACCTACATACCTACATACCTACATACCTACATACCTACATACCTACATACCTACATACCTATATACCTACATACCTACATACCTACATACCTTCATATACCTACATACCTACATGCCTACATACCTACACACCTACATGCCTACATACCTACATACCTACATGCCTACATACCTACATACCTACATGCCTACATACCTACATACCTACATACCTACATACATACATACCTACATACCTACATATATACATACCTACATACCTACATACATACATACCTTCATACCTACATACATACCTACCTACATACCTACATACCTACATACCTACATACCTACATACCTACATACCTACATACCTACATACCTACATGCCTATATACCTACATACCTACATACCTAGATACCTACATACCTACATACATACATACCTACATACCTACATACATACATACATACATACCTACATACCTACATACATACATACCTACATACCTACATATATACATACCTACATACCTACATACATACATACCTTCATACCTACATACATACCTACCTACATACCTACATACCTACATACCTACATACCTACATGCCTACATACCTACATACCTACATGCCTACATACCTACATACCTACATGCCTATATACCTACATACCTACATACCTAGATACCTACATACCTACATACATACATACCTACATACCTACATACCTACATACCTACATGCCTACATACCTACATACCTACATGCGTACATACCTACATACCTACATGCCTACATACCTACATACCTACATGCCTACATACCTACATACCTACATACCTACATACCTACATACCTACATACCTACATACATACATACCTACATACATACATACCTACATACCTACATACATACATACCTACATACCTACATACCTACATACCTACATACTTACATAGCTACATGCCTACATACCTACATACCTACATGCCTACATACCTACATACCTACATACCTACATGCCTACATACCTACATACCTGCATGCCTACATACCTACATACCTACATACCTACATACCTACATACTTACATACATTCATACCTACATACCTACATACCTACATACCTACATACCTACATACCTACATACCTACATACCTACATACCTACATACCTACATACCTACATACCTACATACCTACATACCTACATACATTCATACCTACATACCTACATACCTACATACCTACATACCTACATACCTACATACCTACATACCTACATACATACATACCTACATACCTACATATATACATACCTACATACATACATACCTTCATACCTACATACATACCTACCTACATACCTACATACCTACATACCTACATACCTACATGCCTACATACCTACATACCTACATGCCTCCATACCTACATACCTACATGCCTATATACCTACATACCTACATACCTAGATACCTACATACCTACATACATACATACCTACATACTTACATACCTACATACCTACATACCTACATACCTACATGCCTACATACCTACATACCTACATGCCTACATACCTACATACCTACATGCCTACATACCTACATACCTACATGCCTACATACCTACATACCTACATACCTACATACCTACATACCTACATACCTACATACCTACATACATACATACCTACATACATACATACCTACATACCTACATACATACATACCTACATACCTACATACCTACATACCTACATACTTACATAGCTACATGCCTACATACCTACATACCTACATGCCTACATACCTACATACCTACATACCTACATGCCTACATACCTACATACCTGCATGCCTACATACCTACGTACCTACATACCTACATACCTACATACCTACATACATTCATACCTACATACCTACATACATACATACCTACATACCTACAAATATACATACCTACATACCTACATACATACATACCTACATACCTACATACCTACATACCTACATACCTACATGCCTACTTACCTACATACCTACATACCTACATACCTACATACCTACATACCTACATACCTACATACCTACATGCCTACATACCTACATACCTACATACCTAGATACGTACATACCTACATACATACTAACCTACATACCTACATACATACATACATACATACCTACATACCTACATACATACATACATACCTACATACCTACATACCTACATACATACATACCTACATACCTACATACATACATACCTACATACCTACATACCTAAATACCTACATACCTACATACCTACATACCTACATACATACATACCTACATACCTACATACATACATACCTACATACCTACATACCTACATACCTACATACCTATATACCTACATACCTACATATCTACATACCTACATACCTACATACCTACATACCTACGTAGCTACATGCCTACATACCTACATACCTACATACCTACATACCTACATACCTACATACCTACATACCTACATACCTACATACCTACATACCTACATACCTACATACCTACATACCTACATACCTACATACCTACATACCTACATACCTACATACATACATACCTACATACATACATACCTACATACCTACATACCTACATACCTACATACTTACATAACTACATGCCGACATGCCGACATACCTACATACCTACATGCCTACATACCTACATACCTACATGCCTACATACCTACATACCTACATGCCTACATACCTACATACCTACATACCTACATACCTACATACATACATACCTACATACCTACATACATACATACCTACATACCTACATACATACATACCTACATACCTACATACATACCTACATACATACCTACCTACATACCTACATACCTACATACCTACATACCTACATGCCTACATACCTACATACCTACATGCCTACATACCTACATACCTACATACCTACATGCCTACATACCTACATACCTACATGCCTACATACCTACATACCTACATACCTACATACCTACATACCTACATACCTACATACCTACATACCTACATACCTACATACCTACATGCCTACATACCTACATACCTACATACCTACATACATACATACATACATACCTACATACATACCTACCTACATA
This sequence comes from Hemicrepidius hirtus, assembly GCA_963082805.1. Classification (NCBI taxonomy): domain Eukaryota; kingdom Metazoa; phylum Arthropoda; class Insecta; order Coleoptera; family Elateridae; genus Hemicrepidius; species Hemicrepidius hirtus. Next base: position 49,969 of record CAUJBB010000107.1, on the reverse strand, counting down.
CCTACATACCTACATACCTACATACCTACATACCTACATGCCTACATACCTACATACCTACATGCCTACATACCTACATACCTACATGCCTACATACCTACATACCTACATGCCTACATACCTACATACCTACATACCTACATACCCACATACCTACATACCTACATACCTACATACCTACATACCTACATACCTACATACCTACATACCTACATACCTACATACCTACATACCTACATACCTACATACCTACATACCTACATACCTACATACCTACATACCTACATACCTACATACCTACATACCTACATACATACATACCTACATACCTACATACATACATACCTACATACCTACATACCTACATACCTACATACCTACATACCTACATACTTACATAGCTACATGCCTACATACCTACATACCTACATGCCTACATACCTACATACCTACATGCCTACATACCTACATACCTACATACCTACATACCTACATACCTACATACATACATACCTACATACCTACATACCTACATACCTACATACCTACATACCTACATACCTACATACCTACATACCTACATACCTACATACCTACATACCTACATACCTACATGCCTACATACCTACATACCTACATGCCTACATACCTACATACCTACATACCTACATACCTACATACCTACATACCTACATACCTACATACCTACATACCTACATACCTACATACCTACATACCTACATACCTACATACCTACATACCTACATACCTACATGCCTACATACCTACATACCTACATACCTACATGCCTACATACCTACATACCTACATGCCTACATACCTACATACCTACTACCTACATACCTACATACCTACATACCTACATACCTACATGCCTACATACCTACATACCTACATACCTACATGCCTACATACCTACATACCTACATGCCTACATACCTACATACCTACATACCTACATCCCTACATACCTACATACCTACATACCTACATACCTACATACCTACATACCTACATACATACATACCTACATACCTACATACCTACATACATACATACCTACATACCTACATACCTACATGCATACATACCTACATACCTACATACATACATACCTACATACCTACATACCTAAATACCTACATACCTACATACCTACATACCTACATACCTACATACCTACATACCTACATACCTACATACCGACATACCTACATACCTACATACCTACATACCTACATACCTACATACCTACATACCTACATACCTACATACCTACATACCTACATACCTACATACATACATACCTACATACCTACATACATACATACCTACATACCTACATACCTACATGCATACATACCTACATACCTACATACATACATACCTACATACCTACATACCTAAATACCTACATACATACCTACCTACATACCTACATACCTACATACCTACATGCCTACATACCTACATACCTACATGCCTACATACCTACATACCTACATACCTACATACCTACATACCTACATACCTACATACCTACATACCTACATACATACCTACATACCTACATATATACATACCTACATACCTACATACATACATACCTTCATACCTACATACCTACATACATACATACCTACATACCTACATACCTAAATACCTACATACATACCTACCTACATACCTACATACCTACATACCTACATGCCTACATACCTACATACCTACATGCCTACATACCTACATACCTACATACCTACATACCTACATACCTACATACCTACATACCTACATACCTACATACATACCTACATACCTACATATATACATACCTACATACCTACATACATACATACCTTCATACCTACATACATACCTACCTACATACCTACATACCTACATACCTACATGCCTACATACCTACATACCTACATGCCTACATACCTACATACCTACTTGCCTACATACCTACATACCTACATGCCTACATACCTACATACCTACATACCTACATACCTACATACCTACATACCTACATACATACATACCTACATGCCTACATACCTACATACCTACATACCTACATACCTACATACCTACATACCTACATACCTACATACCTACATACCTACATACCTACATACCTACATACCTACATACCTACATACCTACATACATACATACCTATATACCTACATACCTACATACCTACATACCTTCATATACCTACATACCTACATGCCTACATACCTACACACCTACATGCCTACATACCTACATACCTACATGCCTACATACCTACATACCTACATGCCTACATACCTACATACCTACATACCTACATACATACATACCTACATACCTACATATATACATACCTACATACCTACATACATACATACCTTCATACCTACATACATACCTACCTACATACCTACATACCAACATACCTACATACCTACATACCTACATACCTACATACCTACATACCTACATGCCTATATACCTACATACCTACATACCTAGATACCTACATACCTACATACATACATACCTACATACCTACATACATACATACATACATACCTACATACCTACATACATACATACCTACATACCTACATATATACAAACCTACATACCTACATACATACATACCTTCATACCTACATACATACCTACCTACATACCTACATACCTACATACCTACATACCTACATGCCTACATACCTACATACCTACATGCCTACATACCTACATACCTACATGCCTATATACCTACATACCTACATACCTAGATACCTACATACCTACATACATACATTCCTACATACCTACATACCTACATACCTACATGCCTACATACCTACATACCTACATGCCTACATACCTACATACCTACATGCCTACATACCTACATACCTACATGCCTACATACCTACATACCTACATACCTACATACCTACATACCTACATACCTACATACCTACATACATACATACCTACATACATACATACCTACATACCTACATACATACATACCTACATACCTACATACCTACATACCTACATACCTACATACTTACATAGCTACATGCCTACATACCTACATACCTACATGCCTACATACCTACATACCTACATACCTACATGCCTACATACCTACATACCTGCATGCCTACATACCTACATACCTACATACCTACATACCTACATACTTACATACATTCATACCTACATACCTACATACCTACATACCTACATACCTACATACCTACATACCTACATACCTACATACCTACATACCTACATACCTACATACATTCATACCTACATACCTACATACCTACATACCTACATACCTACATACCTACATACCTACATACCTACATACATACATACCTACATACCTACATATATACATACCTACATACCTACATACATACATACCTTCATACCTACATACATACCTACCTACATACCTACATACCTACATACCTACATACCTACATACCTACATACCTACATACCTACATACCTACATACATACATACCTACATACCTACATGCCTATATACCTACATACCTACATACCTAGATACCTACATACCTACATACATACATACCTACATACCTACATACATACATACATACATACCTACATACCTACATACATACATACCTACATACCTACATATATACATACCTACATACCTACATACATACATACCTTCATACCTACATACATACCTACCTACATACCTACATACCTACATACCTACATACCTACATGCCTACATACCTACATACCTACATGCCTACATACCTACATACCTACATGCCTATATACCTACATACCTACATACCTAGATACCTACATACCTACATACATACATACCTACATACTTACATACCTACATACCTACATACCTACATACCTACATACCTACATGCCTACATACCTACATACCTACATACCTACATACCTACATACCTACATACCTACATACCTACATACCTACATACATACATACCTACATACATACATACCTACATACCTACATACATACATACCTACATACCTACATACCTACATACCTACATACTTACATAGCTACATGCCTACATACCTACATACCTACATGCCTACATACCTACATACCTACATACCTACATGCCTACATACCTACATACCTGCATGCCTACATACCTACATACCTACATACCTACATACCTACATACCTACATACCTACATACATTCATACCTACATACCTACATACATACATACCTACATACCTACAAATATACATACCTACATACCTACATACATACATACCTACATACCTACATACCTACATACCTACATACCTACATGCCTACTTACCTACATACCTACATACCTACATACCTACATACCTACATACCTACATACCTACATACCTACATACCTACATACCTACATGCCTACATACCTACATACCTACATACCTAGATACGTACATACTTACATACATACTAACCTACATACCTACATACATACATACATACATACCTACATACCTACATACATACATACATACCTACATACCTACATACCTACATACATACATACCTACATACCTACATACATACATACCTACATACCTACATACCTAAATACCTACATACCTACATACCTACATACCTACATACCTACATACCTACATACCTACATACCTATATACCTACATACCTACATACCTACATACCTACATACCTACATACCTACGTAGCTACATGCCTACATACCTACATACCTACATACCTACATACCTACATACCTGCATACCTACATACCTACATACCTACATACCTACATACCTACATACCTACATACCTACATACCTACATACCTACATACCTACATACCTACATACCTACATACCTACATACCTACATACCTACATACCTACATACATACATACCTACATACCTACATAAATACATACCTACATACCTACATACCTACATACCTACATACTTACATAACTACATGCCGACATACCTACATACCTACATGCCTACATACCTACATACCTACATGCCTACATACCTACATACCTACATGCCTACATACCTACATACCTACATACCTACATACCTACATACATACATACCTACATACCTACATACATACATACCTACATACCTACATACATACATACCTACATACCTACATACATACCTACATACATACCTACATACATACGTACCTACATACCTACATACCTACATACCTACATACCTACATGCCTACATACCTACATACCTACATGCCTACATACCTACATACCTACATACCTACATGCCTACATACCTACATACCTACATGCCTACATACCTACATACCTACATACCTACATACCTACATACCTACATACCTACATACCTACATACCTACATACCTACATACCTACATACCTACATGCCTACATACCTACATACCTACATACCTACATACATACATACATACATACCTACATACATACCTACCTACATACCTACATACCTACATACCTACATACCTACATACCTACATGCCTACATACCTACATACCTACATGCCTACATACCTACATACCTACATGCCTACATACCTACATACCTACATGCCTACATACCTACATACCTACATACCTACATACCTACATACCTACATACCTACATACCTACATACCTACATACCTACATACCTACATACCTACATACCTACATACCTACATACCTACATGCCTACATACCTACATACCTACATGCCTACATACCTACATACCTACATGCCTACATACCTACATACCTACATGCCTACATACCTACATACCTACATACCTACATACCTACATACCTACATACCTACATACCTACATACCTACATACCTACATACCTACATACCTACATACCTACATACCTACATACCTACATACCTACATACCTACATACCTACATACCTACATACCTACATACATACATACCTACATACCTACATACATACATACCTACATACCTACATACCTACATACTTACATAGCTACATGCCTACATACCTACATACCTACATGCCTACATACCTACATACCTACATGCCTACATACCTACATACCTACATACCTACATACATACATACCTACATACCTACATACCTACATACCTACATACCTACATACCTACATACCTACATACTTACATACATTCATACCTACATACCTACATACCTACATACCTACATACCTACATACCTACATACCTACATGCCTACATACCTACATACCTACATGCCTACATACCTGCATACCTACATACCTACATGCCTACATACCTACATACCTGCATGCCTACATACCTACATACCTACATACCTACATACCTACATACTTACATACATTCATACCTACATACCTACATACCTACATACCTACATACCTACATACCTACATACCTACATACCTACATACCTACATACCTACATACCTACATACCTACATACCTACATACCTACATACCTACATACCTACATACATTCATACCTACATACCTACATACCTACATACCTACATACCTACATACCTACATACCTACATACCTACATACATACATACCTACATACCTACATATATACATACCTACATACCTACATACATACATACCTTCATACCTACATACATACCTACCTACATACCTACATACCTACATACCTACATACCTACATGCCTACATACCTACATACCTACATGCCTCCATACCTACATACCTACATGCCTATATACCTACATACCTACATACCTAGATACCTACATACCTACATACATACATACCTACATACTTACATACCTACATACCTACATACCTACATACCTACATGCCTACATACCTACATACCTACATGCCTACATACCTACATACCTACATGCCTACATACCTACATACCTACATGCCTACATACCTACATACCTACATACCTACATACCTACATACCTACATACCTACATACCTACATACATACATACCTACATACATACATACCTACATACCTACATACATACATACCTACATACCTACATACCTACATACCTACATACTTACATAGCTACATGCCTACATACCTACATACCTACATGCCTACATACCTACATACCTACATACCTACATGCCTACATACCTACATACCTGCATGCCTACATACCTACATACCTACATACCTACATACCTACATACCTACATACATTCATACCTACATACCTACATACATACATACCTACATACCTACAAATATACATACCTACATACCTACATACATACATACCTACATACCTACATACCTACATACCTACATACCTACATGCCTACTTACCTACATACCTACATACCTACATACCTACATACCTACATACCTACATACCTACATACCTACATGCCTACATACCTACATACCTACATACCTAGATACGTACATACCTACATACATACTAACCTACATACCTACATACATACATACATACATACCTACAAACCTACATACATACATACATACCTACATACCTACATACCTACATACATACATACCTACATACCTACATACATACATACCTACATACCTACATACCTAAATACCTACATACCTACATACCTACATACCTACATACATACATACCTACATACCTACATACATACATACCTACATACCTACATACCTACATACCTACATACCTATATACCTACATACCTACATATCTACATACCTACATACCTACATACCTACATACCTACGTAGCTACATGCCTACATACCTACATACCTACATACCTACATACCTACATACCTACATACCTACATACCTTCATACCTACATACCTACATACCTACATACCTACATACCTACATACCTACATACCTACATACCTACATACCTACATACCTACATACATACATACCTACATACATACATACCTACATACCTACATACCTACATACCTACATACTTACATAACTACATGCCGACATACCTACATACCTACATGCCTACATACCTACATACCTACATGCCTACATACCTACATACCTACATGCCTACATACCTACATACCTACATACCTACATACCTACATACATACATACCTACATACCTACATACATACATACCTACATACCTACATACATACATACCTACATACCTACATACATACCTACATACATACCTACCTACATACCTACATACCTACATACCTACATACCTACATGCCTACATACCTACATACCTACATGCCTACATACCTACATACCTACATACCTACATGCCTACATACCTACATACCTACATGCCTACATACCTACATACCTACATACCTACATACCTACATACCTACATACCTACATACCTACATACCTACATACCTACATGCCTACATACCTACATACCTACATACCTACATACATACATACATACATACCTACATACATACCTACCTACATACCTACATACCTACATACCTACATACCTACATACCTACATGCCTACATACCTACATACCTACATGCCTACATACCTACATACCTACATGCCTACATACCTACATACCTACATGCCTACATACCTACATACCTACATACCTACATACCCACATACCTACATACCTACATACCTACATACCTACATACCTACATACCTACATACCTACATACCTACATACCTACATACCTACATACCTACATACCTACATACCTACATACCTACATACCTACATACCTACATACCTACATACCTACATACCTACATACCTACATACATACATACCTACATACCTACATACATACATACCTACATACCTACATACCTACATACCTACATACCTACATACCTACATACTTACATAGCTACATGCCTACATACCTACATACCTACATGCCTACATACCTACATACCTACATGCCTACATACCTACATACCTACATACCTACATACCTACATACCTACATACATACATACCTACATACCTACATACCTACATACCTACATACCTACATACCTACATACCTACATACCTACATACCTACATACCTACATACCTACATACCTACATACCTACATGCCTACATACCTACATACCTACATGCCTACATACCTACATACCTACATACCTACATACCTACATACCTACATACCTACATACCTACATACCTACATACCTACATACCTACATACCTACATACCTACATACCTACATACCTACATACCTACATACCTACATACCTACATGCCTACATACCTACATACCTACATACCTACATGCCTACATACCTACATACCTACATGCCTACATACCTACATACCTACTACCTACATACCTACATACCTACATACCTACATACCTACATGCCTACATACCTACATACCTACATACCTACATGCCTACATACCTACATACCTACATGCCTACATACCTACATACCTACATACCTACATCCCTACATACCTACATACCTACATACCTACATACCTACATACCTACATACCTACATACATACATACCTACATACCTACATACCTACATACATACATACCTACATACCTACATACCTACATGCATACATACCTACATACCTACATACATACATACCTACATACCTACATACCTAAATACCTACATACCTACATACCTACATACCTACATACCTACATACCTACATACCTACATACCTACATACCGACATACCTACATACCTACATACCTACATACCTACATACCTACATACCTACATACCTACATACCTACATACCTACATACCTACATACATACATACCTACATACCTACATACATACATACCTACATACCTACATACCTACATGCATACATACCTACATACCTACATACATACATACCTACATACCTACATACCTAAATACCTACATACATACCTACCTACATACCTACATACCTACATACCTACATGCCTACATACCTACATACCTACATGCCTACATACCTACATACCTACATACCTACATACCTACATACCTACATACCTACATACCTACATACCTACATACATACCTACATACCTACATATATACATACCTACATACCTACATACATACATACCTTCATACCTACATACCTACATACATACATACCTACATACCTACATACCTAAATACCTACATACATACCTACCTACATACCTACATACCTACATACCTACATGCCTACATACCTACATACCTACATGCCTACATACCTACATACCTACATACCTACATACCTACATACCTACATACCTACATACCTACATACCTACATACATACCTACATACCTACATATATACATACCTACATACCTACATACATACATACCTTCATACCTACATACATACCTACCTACATACCTACATACCTACATACCTACATGCCTACATACCTACATACCTACATGCCTACATACCTACATACCTACTTGCCTACATACCTACATACCTACATGCCTACATACCTACATACCTACATACCTACATACCTACATACCTACATACATACATACCTACATGCCTACATACCTACATACCTACATACCTACATACCTACATACCTACATACCTACATACCTACATACCTACATACCTACATACCTACATACCTACATACCTACATACCTACATACCTACATACCTACATACCTACATACATACATACCTATATACCTACATACCTACATACCTACATACCTTCATATACCTACATACCTACATGCCTACATACCTACACACCTACATGCCTACATACCTACATACCTACATGCCTACATACCTACATACCTACATGCCTACATACCTACATACCTACATACCTACATACATACATACCTACATACCTACATATATACATACCTACATACCTACATACATACATACCTTCATACCTACATACATACCTACCTACATACCTACATACCAACATACCTACATACCTACATACCTACATACCTACATACCTACATACCTACATGCCTATATACCTACATACCTACATACCTAGATACCTACATACCTACATACATACATACCTACATACCTACATACATACATACATACATACCTACATACCTACATACATACATACCTACATACCTACATATATACAAACCTACATACCTACATACATACATACCTTCATACCTACATACATACCTACCTACATACCTACATACCTACATACCTACATACCTACATGCCTACATACCTACATACCTACATGCCTACATACCTACATACCTACATGCCTATATACCTACATACCTACATACCTAGATACCTACATACCTACATACATACATTCCTACATACCTACATACCTACATACCTACATGCCTACATACCTACATACCTACATGCCTACATACCTACATACCTACATGCCTACATACCTACATACCTACATGCCTACATACCTACATACCTACATACCTACATACCTACATACCTACATACCTACATACCTACATACATACATACCTACATACATACATACCTACATACCTACATACATACATACCTACATACCTACATACCTACATACCTACATACCTACATACTTACATAGCTACATGCCTACATACCTACATACCTACATGCCTACATACCTACATACCTACATACCTACATGCCTACATACCTACATACCTGCATGCCTACATACCTACATACCTACATACCTACATACCTACATACTTACATACATTCATACCTACATACCTACATACCTACATACCTACATACCTACATACCTACATACCTACATACCTACATACCTACATACCTACATACCTACATACCTACATACATTCATACCTACATACCTACATACCTACATACCTACATACCTACATACCTACATACCTACATACCTACATACATACATACCTACATACCTACATATATACATACCTACATACCTACATACATACATACCTTCATACCTACATACATACCTACCTACATACCTACATACCTACATACCTACATACCTACATACCTACATACCTACATACCTACATACCTACATACATACATACCTACATACCTACATGCCTATATACCTACATACCTACATACCTAGATACCTACATACCTACATACATACATACCTACATACCTACATACATACATACATACATACCTACATACCTACATACATACATACCTACATACCTACATATATACATACCTACATACCTACATACATACATACCTTCATACCTACATACATACCTACCTACATACCTACATACCTACATACCTACATACCTACATGCCTACATACCTACATACCTACATGCCTACATACCTACATACCTACATGCCTATATACCTACATACCTACATACCTAGATACCTACATACCTACATACATACATACCTACATACTTACATACCTACATACCTACATACCTACATACCTACATACCTACATGCCTACATACCTACATACCTACATGCCTACATACCTACAAACCTACATGCCTACATACCTACATACCTACATGCCTACATACCTACATACCTACATACCTACATACCTACATACCTACATACCTACATACATACATACCTACATACATACATACCTACATACCTACATACATACATACCTACATACCTACATACCTACATACCTACATACTTACATAGCTACATGCCTACATACCTACATACCTACATGCCTACATACCTACATACCTACATACCTACATGCCTACATACCTACATACCTGCATGCCTACATACCTACATACCTACATACCTACATACCTACATACCTACATACCTACATACATTCATACCTACATACCTACATACATACATACCTACATACCTACAAATATACATACCTACATACCTACATACATACATACCTACATACCTACATACCTACATACCTACATACCTACATGCCTACTTACCTACATACCTACATACCTACATACCTACATACCTACATACCTACATACCTACATACCTACATACCTACATACCTACATGCCTACATACCTACATACCTACATACCTAGATACGTACATACCTACATACATACTAACCTACATACCTACATACATACATACATACATACCTACATACCTACATACATACATACATACCTACATACCTACATACCTACATACATACATACCTACATACCTACATACATACATACCTACATACCTACATACCTAAATACCTACATACCTACATACCTACATACCTACATACCTACATACCTACATACCTACATACCTATATACCTACATACCTACATACCTACATACCTACATACCTACATACCTACGTAGCTACATGCCTACATACCTACATACCTACATACCTACATACCTACATACCTGCATACCTACATACCTACATACCTACATACCTACATACCTACATACCTACATACCTACATACCTACATACCTACATACCTACATACCTACATACCTACATACCTACATACCTACATACCTACATACCTACATACATACATACCTACATACCTACATAAATACATACCTACATACCTACATACCTACATACCTACATACTTACATAACTACATGCCGACATACCTACATACCTACATGCCTACATACCTACATACCTACATGCCTACATACCTACATACCTACATGCCTACATACCTACATACCTACATACCTACATACCTACATACATACATACCTACATACCTACATACATACATACCTACATACCTACATACATACATACCTACATACCTACATACATACCTACATACATACCTACATACATACGTACCTACATACCTACATACCTACATACCTACATACCTACATGCCTACATACCTACATACCTACATGCCTACATACCTACATACCTACATACCTACATGCCTACATACCTACATACCTACATGCCTACATACCTACATACCTACATACCTACATACCTACATACCTACATACCTACATACCTACATACCTACATACCTACATACCTACATACCTACATGCCTACATACCTACATACCTACATACCTACATACATACATACATACATACCTACATACATACCTACCTACATACCTACATACCTACATACCTACATACCTACATACCTACATGCCTACATACCTACATACCTACATGCCTACATACCTACATACCTACATGCCTACATACCTACATACCTACATGCCTACATACCTACATACCTACATACCTACATACCTACATACCTACATACCTACATACCTACATACCTACATACCTACATACCTACATACCTACATACCTACATACCTACATACCTACATACCTACATACCTACATACCTACATACCTACATACCTACATACATACATACCTACATACCTACATACATACATACCTACATACCTACATACCTACATACCTACATGCCTACATACCTACATACCTACATGCCTACATACCTACATACCTACATACCTACATACATACATACCTACATACCTACATACCTACATACCTACATACCTACATACCTACATACCTACATACCTACATACCTACATACCTACATACCTACATACCTACATACCTACATGCCTACATACCTACATACCTACATGCCTACATACCTACATACCTACATACCTACATACCTACATACCTACATACCTACATACCTACATACCTACATACCTACATACCTACATACCTACATACCTACATACCTACATACCTACATACCTACATACCTACATACCTACATACCTACATACCTACATGCCTACATACCTACATACCTACATACCTACATGCCTACATACCTACATACCTACATGCCTACATACCTACATACCTACATACCTACATACCTACATAACTACATACCTACATACCTACATACCTACATGCCTACATACCTACATACCTACATACCTACATGCCTACATACCTACATACCTACATGCCTACATACCTACATACCTACATACCTACATCCCTACATACCTACATACCTACATACCTACATACCTACATACCTACATACCTACATACATACATACCTACATACCTACATACCTACATACATACATACCTACATACCTACATACCTACATGCATACATACCTACATACCTACATACATACATACCTACATACCTACATACCTAAATACCTACATACCTACATACCTACATACCTACATACCTACATACCTACATACCTACATACCTACATACCTACATACCTACATACCTACATACCTACATACCTACATACCTACATACCTACATACCTACATACCTACATACCTACATACCTACATACCTACATACCTACATACCTACATACATACATACCTACATACCTACATACATACATACCTACATACCTACATACCTACATGCATACATACCTACATACCTACATACATACATACCTACATACCTACATACCTAAATACCTACATACATACCTACCTACATACCTACATACCTACATACCTACATGCCTACATACCTACATACCTACATGCCTACATACCTACATACCTACATACCTACATACCTACATACCTACATACCTACATACCTACATACCTACATACCTACATACATACCTACATACCTACATATATACATACCTACATACCTACATACATACATACCTTCATACCTACATACATACCTACCTACATGCCTACATACCTACATACCTACATGCCTACATACCTACATACCTACATGCCTACATACCTACATACCTACTTGCCTACATACCTACATACCTACATGCCTACATACCTACATACCTACATACCTACATACCTACATACCTACATACATACATACCTACATACCTACATACCTACATACCTACATACCTACATACCTACATACCTACATACCTACATACCTACATACCTACATACCTACATACATACATATCTACATACCTACATACATACATACCTACATACCTACATACATACATACCTACATACCTACATACCTACATACCTACATACCTACATACATACATACCTACATACCTACATACCTACATACCTACATACCTACATACCTACATACCTACATACCTACATACCTACATACCTACATACCTACATACATACATATCTACATACCTACATACATACATACCTACATACCTACATACATACATACCTACATACCTACATACCTACATACCTACATACCTACATACCTACATACCTACATACCTACATACCTACATACCTACATACCTACATACCTACATACCTACATACCTACATACATACATATCTACATACCTACATACATACATACCTACATACCTACATACCTACATACCTACATACCTACATACCTACATACCTACATACCTACATACCTACATACCTACATACCTACATGCCTACATACCTACATACCTACATGCCTACATACCTACATACCTACATACCTACATACCTACATACCTACATACCTACATACCTACATACCTACATACCTACATACCTACATACCTACATACCTACATACCTACATACCTACATACCTACATACATACATACATACATACCTACATACCTACATACATACATACCTACATACCTACATACCTACATACATACATACCTACATACCCACATACCTACATGCATACATACCTACATACCTACATACATACATACCTACATACCTACATACCTACATACATACATATCTACATACCTACATACATACATACCTACATACCTACATACATACATACCTACATACCTACATACCTACATACCTACATACCTACATACCTACATACCTACATACCTAAATACCTACATACCTACATACCTACATACCTACATACCTACATACCTACATACCTACATACCTACATGCCTACATACCTACATACCTACATACCTACATACCTACATACCTACATACATACATACCTACATACCTACATACCTACATACCTACATACCTACATACCTACATACCTACATACCTACATACCTGCATACCTACATACCTACATACCTACATGCCTACATACCTACATACCTACATACCTAGATACCTACATACCTACATACATACATACCTACATACCTACATACATACATACATACATACCTACATACCTACATACCTACATACCTACATGCCTACATACCTACATACCTACATGCCTACATACCTACATACCTACATACCTAGATACCTACATACCTACATACCTACATACATACATACCTACATACCTACATACCTACATACCTACATACCTACATGCCTACATACCTACATACCTACATACCTACATACCTACATACCTACATAGCTACATGCCTACATACCTACATACCTACATACCTACATACATACATACCTACATACCTACATACATACATACCTACATACCTACATACCTACATACCTACATACTTACATACCTACATGCCTACATACCTACATACCTACATGCCTACATACCTACATACCTACATGCCTACATACCTACATACCTACATGCCTGCATACCTACATACCTACATACCTACATACTTACATACATACATACCTACATACCTACATACATACATACCTACATACCTACATACATACATACCTACATACCTACATACATACCTACATACATACCTACCTACATACCTACATACCTACATACCTACATACCTACATGCCTACATACCTACATACCTACATGCCTACATACCTACATACCTACATGCCTACATACCTACATACCTACATACCTACATACCTACACACCTACATACCTACATACCTACATACCTACATACCTACATACCTACATACCTACATACCTACATACCTACATACCTACATACCTACATACCTACATACCTACATACATACATACATACATACCTACATACCTACATACATACATACCTACATACCTACATACCTACATACCTACATACATACATACCTACATACCTACATACCTACATGCATACATACCTACATACATACATACCTACATGCATACATACCTACATACATACATACATACATACCTACATACCTACATACATACATACCTACATACCTACATACCTACATACCTACATACATACATACCTACATACCTACATACCTACATGCATACATACCTACATACCTACATACATACATACCTACATACCTACATACCTAAATACCTACATACCTACATACCTACACACCTACATACCTACATACCTACATACCTACATACCTACATACCTACATACCTACATACCTACATACCTACATACCTACATACCTACATACCTACATACCTACATACATACATACATACATACCTACATACCTACATACATACATACCTACATACCTACATACCTACATACCTACATACATACATACCTACATACCTACATACCTACATGCATACATACCTACATACCTACATACATACATACCTACATACCTACATACCTAAATACCTACATACCTACATACCTACATACCTACATACCTAAATACCTACATACCTACATACCTACATACCTACATACCTACATACCTACATACCTACATGCCTACATACCTACATACCTACATACCTACATACCTACATACCTACATACATACATACCTACATACCTACATACCTACATACCTACATACCTACATACCTACATACCTACATACCTACATACCTACATACCTACATACCTACATACCTACATACCTACATACCTACATACCTACATACCTACATACATACATACATACATACCTACATACCTACATACATACATACCTACATACCTACATACATACATACCTACATACCTACATACCTACATGCATACATACCTACATACCTACATACATACATACCTACATACCTACATACCTAAATACCTACATACCTACATACCTACATACCTACATACCTACATACCTACATACCTACATACCTACATACCTACATACCTACATACCTACATACCTACATACCTACAAACATACATACCTACATACCTACATACATACATACCTACATACCTACATACCTACATGCATACATACCTACATACCTACATACATACATACCTAAATACCTACATACATACCTACCTACATACCTACATACCTACATACCTACATGCCTACATACCTACATACCTACATGCCAACATACCTACATACCTACATACCTACATACCTAGATACCTACATACCTACATACCTACATACCTACATACCTACATACCTACATACCTACATACCTACATACCTACATACCTACATACCTAAATACCTACATACCTATATACCTACATACCTACATACCTACATACCTTCATATAGCTACATACCTACATGCCTACATACCTACACACCTACATGCCTACATACCTACATACCTACATGCCTACATACCTTCATATAGCTACATACCTACATGCCTACATACCTACACACCTACATGCCTACATACCTACATACCTACATGCCTACATACCTACATACCTACATGCCTACATACCTACATACCTACATAGCTACATACATACATACCTTCATACCTACATACATACCTACCTACATACCTATATACCTACATACCTTCATATAGCTACATACCTACATGCCTACATACCTACACACCTACATGCCTACATACCTACATACCTACATGCCTACATACCTACATACCTACATGCCTACATACCTACATACCTACATAGCTACATACATACATACCTTCATACCTACATACATACCTACCTACATACCTATATACCTACATACCTACATACCTAGATACCTACATACCTACATACATACATACCTACATACCTACATACATACATACATACATACATACCTACATACCTACATACATACCTACATACCTACATACATACATACCTACATACCTACATACATACATACCTACATACCTACATACCTACATACCTACATACCTACATACCTACATACCTACATACCTACATACCTACATACCTACATACCTACATACCTACATACCTACATACCTACATACCTACATACCTACATACCTACATACCTACATACCTACATGCCTATATACCTACATACCTACATACCTAGATACCTACATACCTACATACATACATACCTACATACCTACATACATACATACATACATACATACCTACATACCTGCATACATACATACCTACATACCTACATACATACATACCTACATACCTACATACCTACATACATACATACCTACATACCTACATACATACATACCTACATACCTACATACCTACATACCTACATACCTACATACCTACATACCTACATACCTACATACCTACATACCTACATACCTACATACCTACATACCTACATACCTACATACCTACATACCTACATACATAAATACCTACATACCTACATACCTACATACCTATATACCTACATACCTACATACCTACATACCTACATACCTACATACCTACATACCTACATACCTACATACCTACATACCTACATACCTACATACCTACATACCTACATACATACATACCTACATACCTACATACATACATACCTACATACCTACATACCTACATACCTGCATACCTGCATACCTACATACCTACATACCTACATGCCTACATACCTACATACCTACATACCTAGATACCTACATACCTACATACATACATACCTACATACCTACATACATACATACATACATACCTACATACCTACATACCTACATACCTACATGCCTACATACCTACATACCTACATGCCTACATACCTACATACCTACATACCTAGATACCTACATACCTACATACCTACATACATACATACCTACATACCTACATACATACATACCTACATACCTACATACCTACATACCTACATACTTACATACCTACATGCCTACATACCTACATACCTACATGCCTACATACCTACATACCTACATGCCTACATACCTACATACCTACATGCCTGCATACCTACATACCTACATACCTACATACTTACATACATACATACCTACATACCTACATACATACATACCTACATACCTACATACATACATACCCACATACCTACATACATACCTACATACATACCTACCTACATACCTACATACCTACATACCTACATACCTACATGCCTACATACCTACATACCTACATGCCTACATACCTACATACCTACATGCCTACATACCTACATACCTACATGCCTACATACCTACATACCTACATACCTACATACCTACACACCTACATACCTACATACCTACATACCTACATACCTACATACCTACATACCTACATACCTACATACCTACATACCTACATACCTACATACCTACATACCTACATACCTACATACATACATACATACATACCTACATACCTACATACATACATACCTACATACCTACATACCTACATACCTACATACATACATACCTACATACCTACATACCTACATGCATACATACCTACATACCTACATACATACATACCTACATACCTACATACCTAAACACCTACATACCTACATACCTACATACCTACATACCTAAATACCTACATACCTACATACCTACATACCTACATACCTACATACCTACATACCTACATACCTACATGCCTACATACCTACATACCTACATACCTACATACCTACATACCTACATACATACATACCTACATACCTACATACCTACATACCTACATACCTACATACCTACATACCTACATACCTACATACCTACATACCTACATACCTACATACCTACATACCTACATACCTACATACCTACATACCTACATACCTACATACATACATACATACATACCTACATACCTACATACATACATACCTACATACCTACATACATACATACCTACATACCTACATACCTACATGCATACATACCTACATACCTACATACATACATACCTACATACCTACATACCTAAATACCTACATACCTACATACCTACATACCTACATACCTACATACCTACATACCTACATACCTACATACCTACATACCTACATACCTACATACCTACATACCTACAAACATACATACCTACATACCTACATACATACATACCTACATACCTACATACCTACATGCATACATACCTACATACCTACATACATACATACCTAAATACCTACATACATACCTACCTACATACCTACATACCTACATACCTACATGCCTACATACCTACATACCTACATGCCAACATACCTACATACCTACATACCTACATACCTACATACCTACATACCTACATACCTACATACCTACATACCTACATACCTACATACCTACATACCTACATACCTACATACCTACATACCTAAATACCTACATACCTATATACCTACATACCTACATACCTACATACCTTCATATAGCTACATACCTACATGCCTACATACCTACACACCTACATGCCTACATACCTACATACCTACATGCCTACATACCTACATACCTACATGCCTACATACCTACATACCTACATAGCTACATACATACATACCTTCATACCTACATACATACCTACCTACATACCTACATACCTACATACCTACATACCTACATACCTACATACCTACATACCTACATACCTACATGCCTATATACCTACATACCTACATACCTAGATACCTACATACCTACATACATACATACCTACATACCTACATACATACATACATACATACATACATACCTACATACCTACATACATACCTACATACCTACATACATACATACCTACATACCTACATACATACATACCTACATACCTACATACCTACATACCTACATACCTACATACCTACATACCTACATACCTACATACCTACATACCTACATACCTACATACCTACATACCTACATACCTACATACCTACATACCTACATACCTACATGCCTATATACCTACATACCTACATACCTAGATACCTACATACCTACATACATACATACCTACATACCTACATACATACATACATACATACATACCTACATACCTGCATACATACATACCTACATACCTACATACATACATACCTACATACCTACATACCTACATACATACATACCTACATACCTGCATACATACATACCTACATACCTACATACCTACATACCTACATACCTACATACCTACATACCTACATACCTACATACCTACATACCTACATACCTACATACCTACATACCTACATACCTACATACCTACATACCTACATACATAAATACCTACATACCTACATACCTACATACCTATATACCTACATACCTACATACCTACATACCTACATACCTACATACCTACATACCTACATACCTACATACCTACATACCTACATACCTACATACCTACATACCTACATACATACATACCTACATACCTACATACATACATACCTACATACCTACATACCTACATACCTACATACCTACATACCTACATACCTACATACCTACATACCTACATACCAACATACCTACATACCTACATACCTACATACCTACATACCTACATACCTACATACCTACATACCTACATACCTACGTACCTACATGCCTACATACCTACATACCTACATACCTACATACCTACATACCTACATACATACATACCTACATACCTACATACCTACATACCTACATACCTACATACCTACGTACCTACATGCCTACATACCTACATACCTACATACCTACATACCTACATACCTACATACCTACATACCTACATACCTACATACCTACATACCTACATACCTACATACCTACATACCTACATACCTACATACCTACATACCTACATACCTACATACCTACATACCTACATACCTACATACCTACATACCTACATACCTACATACCTACATACCTACATACCTATATACCTACATACCTACATACCTACATACCTTCATATACCTACATACCTACATGCCTACATACCTACACACCTACATGCCTACATACCTACATACCTACATGCCTACATACCTACATACCTACATGCCTACATACCTACATACCTACATACCTACATACATACATACCTACATACCTACATATATACATACCTACATACCTACATACATACATACCTTCATACCTACATACATACCTACCTACATACCTACATACCTACATACCTACATACCTACATACCTACATACCTACATACCTACATACCTACATGCCTATATACCTACATACCTACATACCTAGATACCTACATACCTACATACATACATACCTACATACCTACATACATACATACATACATACATACCTATACCTACATACATACATACCTACATACCTACATACATACATACCTACATACCTACATACCTACATACATACATACCTACATACCTACATACATACATACCTACATACCTACATACCTACATACCTACATACCTACATACCTACATACCTACATACCTACATACCTACATACCTACATACCTACATACCTACATACCTACATACCTACATACCTACATACCTACATACCTACATACCTACATACCTACATGCCTATATAGCTACATACCTACATACCTAGATACCTACATACCTACATACATACATACCTACATACCTACATACATACATACATACATACATACCTACATACCTACATACATACATACCTACATACCTACATACATACATACCTACATACCTACATACCTACATACATACATACCTACATACCTACATACATACATACCTACATACCTACATACCTACATACCTACATACCTACATACCTACATACCTACATACCTACATACCTACATACCTACATAATTACATACCTACATACCTACATACATAAATACCTACATACCTACATACCTACATACCTATATACCTACATACCTACATACCTACATACCTACATACCTACATACCTACATACCTACATACCTACATACCTACATACCTACATACCTACATACCTACATACATACATACCTACATACCTACATACATACATACCTACATACCTACATACCTACGTAGCTACATGCCTACATACCTACATACCTACATACCTACATACCTACATACCTACATACCTACATACCTACATACCTACATACCTGCATACCTACATACCTACATACCTACATACCTACATACCTACATACCTACATACCTACATACCTACATACCTACATACCTACATACATACATACCTACATACATTCATACCTACATACCTACATACCTACATACCTACATACTTACATAACTACATGCCGACATACCTACATACCTACATGCCTACATACCTACATACCTACATGCCTACATACCTACATACCTACATGCCTACATACCTACATACCTACATACCTACATACCTACATACATACATACCTACATACCTACATACATACATACCTACATACCTACATACATACATACCTACATACCTACATACATACCTACATACATACCTACCTACATACCTACATACCTACATACCTACATACCTACATACCTACATACCTACATGCCTACATACCTACATACCTACATACCTACATGCCTACATACCTACATACCTACATGCCTACATACCTACATACCTACATACCTACATACCTACATACCTACATACCTACATACCTACATACCTACATACCTACATACCTACATGCCTACATACCTACATACCTACATACCTACATACATACATACATACATACCTACATACATACCTACCTACATACCTACATACCTACATACCTACATACCTACATACCTACATGCCTACATACCTACATACCTACATGCCTACATACCTACATACCTACATGCCTACATACCTACATACCTACATGCCTACATACCTACATACCTACATACCTACATACCTACATACCTACATACCTACATACCTACATACCTACATACCTACATACCTACATACCTACATACCTACATACCTACATACCTACATACCTACATACCTACATACCTACATACCTACATACCTACATACCTACATACCTACATACCTACATACCTACATACATACATACCTACATACCTACATACATACATACCTACATACCTACATACCTACATACCTACATACCTACATACCTACATACTTACATAGCTACATGCCTACATACCTACATACCTACATGCCTACATACCTACATACCTACATGCCTACATACCTACATACCTACATACCTACATACCTACATACCTACATACATACATACCTACATACCTACATACCTACATACCTACATACCTACATACCTACATACCTACATACCTACATACCTACATACCTACATACCTACATACCTACATACCTACATACCTACATACCTACATGCCTACATACCTACATACCTACATGCCTACATACCTACATACCTACATACCTACATACCTACATACCTACATACCTACATACCTACATACCTACATACCTACATACCTACATACCTACATACCTACATACCTACATACCTAC
Source organism: Hemicrepidius hirtus (assembly GCA_963082805.1). Lineage (NCBI taxonomy): Eukaryota > Metazoa > Arthropoda > Insecta > Coleoptera > Elateridae > Hemicrepidius > Hemicrepidius hirtus. The sequence continues at coordinate 23,270 of CAUJBB010000107.1, read as the reverse complement.
ATACCTACATGCCTACATACCTACATACCTACATACCTACATGCCTACATACCTACATACCTACATGCCTACATACCTACATACCTACTACCTACATACCTACATACCTACATACCTACATACCTACATGCCTACATACCTACATACCTACATACCTACATGCCTACATACCTACATACCTACATGCCTACATACCTACATACCTACATACCTACATCCCTACATACCTACATACCTACATACCTACATACCTACATACCTACATACCTACATACCTACATACATACATACCTACATACCTACATACCTACATACATACATACCTACATACCTACATACCTACATGCATACATACCTACATACCTACATACATACATACCTACATACCTACATACCTAAATACCTACATACCTACATACCTACATACCTACATACCTACATACCTACATACCTACATACCTACATACCGACATACCTACATACCTACATACCTACATACCTACATACCTACATACCTACATACCTACATACCTACATACCTACATACCTACATACATACATACCTACATACCTACATACATACATACCTACATACCTACATACCTACATGCATACATACCTACATACCTACATACATACATACCTACATACCTACATACCTAAATACCTACATACATACCTACCTACATACCTACATACCTACATACCTACATGCCTACATACCTACATACCTACATGCCTACATACCTACATACCTACATACCTACATACCTACATACCTACATACCTACATACCTACATACCTACATACATACCTACATACCTACATATATACATACCTACATACCTACATACATACATACCTTCATACCTACATACATACCTACCTACATACCTACATACCTACATACCTACATGCCTACATACCTACATACCTACATGCCTACATACCTACATACCTACTTGCCTACATACCTACATACCTACATGCCTACATACCTACATACCTACATACCTACATACCTACATACCTACATACCTACATACCTACATACCTACATACCTACATACCTACATACCTACATACCTACATACCTACATACCTACATACCTACATACCTACATACCTACATACCTATATACCTACATACCTACATACCTACATACCTTCATATACCTACATACCTACATGCCTACATACCTACACACCTTCATGCCTACATACCTACATACCTACATGCCTACATACCTACATACCTACATGCCTACATACCTACATACCTACATACCTACATACATACATACCTACATACCTACATATATACATACCTACATACCTACATACATACATACCTTCATACCTACATACATACCTACCTACATACCTACATACCAACATACCTACATACCTACATACCTACATACCTACATACCTACATACCTACATGCCTATATACCTACATACCTACATACCTAGATACCTACATACCTACATACCTACATACCTACATACCTACATACCTACATACCTACATACCTACATACCTACATACCTACATACCTACATACCTACATACCTACATACCTACATACCTACATACCTACATACCTATATACCTACATACCTACATACCTACATACCTTCATATACCTACATACCTACATGCCTACATACCTACACACCTACATGCCTACATACCTACATACCTACATGCCTACATACCTACATACCTACATGCCTACATACCTACATACCTACATACCTACATACATACATACCTACATACCTACATATATACATACCTACATACCTACATACCTACATACATACATACCTTCATACCTACATACCTACATACCTACATACCTACATACCTACATACCTACATACATACATACCTACATACCTACATACCTACATACCTACATACCTACATACCTACGTACCTACATGCCTACATACCTACATACCTACATACCTACATACCTACATACCTACATACCTACATACCTACATACCTACATACCTACATACCTACATACCTACATACCTACATACCTACATACCTACATACCTACATACCTACATACCTACATACCTACATACCTACATACCTACATACCTACATACCTACATACCTACATACCTACATACCTATATACCTACATACCTACATACCTACATACCTTCATATACCTACATACCTACATGCCTACATACCTACACACCTACATGCCTACATACCTACATACCTACATGCCTACATACCTACATACCTACATGCCTACATACCTACATACCTACATACCTACATACATACATACCTACATACCTACATATATACATACCTACATACCTACATACATACATACCTTCATACCTACATACATACCTACCTACATACCTACATACCTACATACCTACATACCTACATACCTACATACCTACATACCTACATGCCTATATACCTACATACCTACATACCTAGATACCTACATACCTACATACATACATACCTACATACCTACATACATACATACATACATACATACCTATACCTACATACATACATACCTACATACCTACATACATACATACCTACATACCTACATACCTACATACATACATACCTTCATACCTACATACATACCTACCTACATACCTACATACCTACATACCTACATACCTACATACCTACATACCTACATACCTACATACATACATACCTACATACCTACATATATACATACCTACATACCTACATACATACATACCTTCATACCTACATACATACCTACCTACATACCTACATACCTACATACCTACATACCTACATACCTACATACCTACATACCTACATGCCTATATACCTACATACCTACATACCTAGATACCTACATACCTACATACATACATACCTACATACCTACATACATACATACATACATACATACCTATACCTACATACATACATACCTACATACCTACATACATACATACCTACATACCTACATACCTACATACATACATACCTTCATACCTACATACATACCTACCTACATACCTACATACCTACATACCTACATACCTACATACCTACATGCCTACATACCTACATACCTACATACCTACATACCTACATACCTACATACCTACATACCTACATGCCTATATACCTACATACCTACATACCTAGATACCTACATACCTACATACATACATACCTACATACCTACATACATACATACATACATACATACCTATACCTACATACATACATACCTACATACCTACATACATACATACCTACATACCTACATACCTACATACCTACATACCTACATACCTACATACCTACATACCTACATACCTACATACCTACATACCTACATACCTACATACCTACATACCTACATACCTACATACCTACATACCTACATGCCTATATAGCTACATACCTACATACCTAGATACCTACATACCTACATACATACATACCTACATACCTACATACATACATACATACATACATACCTACATACCTACATACATACATACCTACATACCTACATACATACATACCTACATACCTACATACCTACATACATACATACCTACATACCTACATACATACATACCTACATACCTACATACCTACATACCTACATACCTACATACCTACATACCTACATACCTACATACCTACATACCTACATAATTACATACCTACATACCTACATACATAAATACCTACATACCTACATACCTACATACCTATATACCTACATACCTACATACCTACATACCTACATACCTACATACCTACATACCTACATACCTACATACCTACATACCTACATACCTACATACCTACATACATACATACCTACATACCTACATACATACATACCTACATACCTACATACCTACGTAGCTACATGCCTACATACCTACATACCTACATACCTACATACCTACATACCTACATACCTACATACCTACATACCTACATACCTGCATACCTACATACCTACATACCTACATACCTACATACCTACATACCTACATACCTACATACCTACATACCTACATACCTACATACATACATACCTACATACATACATACCTACATACCTACATACCTACATACCTACATACTTACATAACTACATGCCGACATACCTACATACCTACATGCCTACATACCTACATACCTACATGCCTACATACCTACATACCTACATGCCTACATACCTACATACCTACATACCTACAAACCTACATACATACATACCTACATACCTACATACATACATACCTACATACCTACATACATACATACCTACATACCTACATACATACCTACATACATACCTACCTACATACCTACATACCTACATACCTACATACCTACATGCCTACATACCTACATACCTACATGCCTACATACCTACATACCTACATACCTACATGCCTACATACCTACATACCTACATGCCTACATACCTACATACCTACATACCTACATACCTACATACCTACATACCTACATACCTACATACCTACATACCTACATACCTACATGCCTACATACCTACATACCTACATACCTACATACATACATACATACATACCTACATACATACCTACCTACATACCTACATACCTACATACCTACATACCTACATACCTACATGCCTACATACCTACATACCTACATGCCTACATACCTACATACCTACATGCCTACATACCTACATACCTACATGCCTACATACCTACATACCTACATACCTACATACCTACATACCTACATACCTACATACCTACATACCTACATACCTACATACCTACATACCTACATACCTACATACCTACATACCTACATACCTACATACCTACATACCTACATACCTACATACCTACATACCTACATACCTACATACCTACATACCTACATACATACATACCTACATACCTACATACATACATACCTACATACCTACATACCTACATACCTACATACCTACATACCTACATACTTACATAGCTACATGCCTACATACCTACATACCTACATGCCTACATACCTACATACCTACATGCCTACATACCTACATACCTACATACCTACATACCTACATACCTACATACATACATACCTACATACCTACATACCTACATACCTACATACCTACATACCTACATACCTACATACCTACATACCTACATACCTACATACCTACATACCTACATACCTACATACCTACATACCTACATGCCTACATACCTACATACCTACATGCCTACATACCTACATACCTACATACCTACATACCTACATACCTACATACCTACATACCTACATACCTACATACCTACATACCTACATACCTACATACCTACATACCTACATACCTACATACCTACATACCTACATACCTACATGCCTACATACCTACATACCTACATACCTACATGCCTACATACCTACATACCTACATGCCTACATACCTACATACCTACTACCTACATACCTACATACCTACATACCTACATACCTACATGCCTACATACCTACATACCTACATACCTACATGCCTACATACCTACATACCTACATGCCTACATACCTACATACCTACATACCTACATCCCTACATACCTACATACCTACATACCTACATACCTACATACCTACATACCTACATACCTACATACATACATACCTACATACCTACATACCTACATACATACATACCTACATACCTACATACCTACATGCATACATACCTACATACCTACATACATACATACCTACATACCTACATACCTAAATACCTACATACCTACATACCTACATACCTACATACCTACATACCTACATACCTACATACCTACATACCGACATACCTACATACCTACATACCTACATACCTACATACCTACATACCTACATACCTACATACCTACATACCTACATACCTACATACATACATACCTACATACCTACATACATACATACCTACATACCTACATACCTACATGCATACATACCTACATACCTACATACATACATACCTACATACCTACATACCTAAATACCTACATACATACCTACCTACATACCTACATACCTACATACCTACATGCCTACATACCTACATACCTACATGCCTACATACCTACATACCTACATACCTACATACCTACATACCTACATACCTACATACCTACATACCTACATACATACCTACATACCTACATATATACATACCTACATACCTACATACATACATACCTTCATACCTACATACATACCTACCTACATACCTACATACCTACATACCTACATGCCTACATACCTACATACCTACATGCCTACATACCTACATACCTACTTGCCTACATACCTACATACCTACATGCCTACATACCTACATACCTACATACCTACATACCTACATACCTACATACCTACATACCTACATACCTACATACCTACATACCTACATACCTACATACCTACATACCTACATACCTACATACCTACATACCTACATACCTACATACCTATATACCTACATACCTACATACCTACATACCTTCATATACCTACATACCTACATGCCTACATACCTACACACCTACATGCCTACATACCTACATACCTACATGCCTACATACCTACATACCTACATGCCTACATACCTACATACCTACATACCTACATACATACATACCTACATACCTACATATATACATACCTACATACCTACATACATACATACCTTCATACCTACATACATACCTACCTACATACCTACATACCAACATACCTACATACCTACATACCTACATACCTACATACCTACATACCTACATGCCTATATACCTACATACCTACATACCTAGATACCTACATACCTACATACATACATACCTACATACCTACATACATACATACATACATACCTACATACCTACATACATACATACCTACATACCTACATATATACATACCTACATACCTACATACATACATACCTTCATACCTACATACATACCTACCTACATACCTACATACCTACATACCTACATACCTACATGCCTACATACCTACATACCTACATGCCTACATACCTACATACCTACATGCCTATATACCTACATACCTACATACCTAGATACCTACATACCTACATACATACATTCCTACATACCTACATACCTACATACCTACATGCCTACATACCTACATACCTACATGCCTACATACCTACATACCTACATGCCTACATACCTACATACCTACATGCCTACATACCTACATACCTACATACCTACATACCTACATACCTACATACCTACATACATACATACCTACATACATACATACCTACATACCTACATACATACATACCTACATACCTACATACCTACATACCTACATACCTACATACTTACATAGCTACATGCCTACATACCTACATACCTACATGCCTACATACCTACATACCTACATACCTACATGCCTACATACCTACATACCTGCATGCCTACATACCTACATACCTACATACCTACATACTTACATACATTCATACCTACATACCTACATACCTACATACCTACATACCTACATACCTACATACCTACATACCTACATACCTACATACCTACATACCTACATACCTACATACCTACATACATTCATACCTACATACCTACATACCTACATACCTACATACCTACATACATACATACCTACATACCTACATATATACATACCTACATACCTACATACATACATACCTTCATACCTACATACATACCTACCTACATACCTGCATACCTACATACCTACATACCTACATACCTACATACCTACATACCTACATACCTACATACATACATACCTACATACCTACATGCCTATATACCTACATACCTACATACCTAGATACCTACATACCTACATACATACATACCTACATACCTACATACATACATACATACATACCTACATACCTACATACATACATACCTACATACCTACATATATACATACCTACATACCTACATACATACATACCTTCATACCTACATACATACCTACCTACATACCTACATACCTACATACCTACATACCTACATGCCTACATACCTACATACCTACATGCCTACATACCTACATACCTACATGCCTATATACCTACATACCTACATACCTAGATACCTACATACCTACATACATACATACCTACATACTTACATACCTACATACCTACATACCTACATACCTACATACCTACATGCCTACATACCTACATACCTACATGCCTACATACCTACAAACCTACATGCCTACATACCTACATACCTACATGCCTACATACCTACATACCTACATACCTACATACCTACATACCTACATACCTACATACATACATACCTACATACATACATACCTACATACCTACATACATACATACCTACATACCTACATACCTACATACCTACATACTTACATAGCTACATGCCTACATACCTACATACCTACATGCCTACATACCTACATACCTACATACCTACATGCCTACATACCTACATACCTGCATGCCTACATACCTACATACCTACATACCTACATACCTACATACCTACATACCTACATACATTCATACCTACATACCTACATACATACATACCTACATACCTACAAATATACATACCTACATACCTACATACATACATACCTACATACCTACATACCTACATACCTACATACCTACATGCCTACTTACCTACATACCTACATACCTACATACCTACATACCTACATACCTACATACCTACATACCTACATACCTACATGCCTACATACCTACATACCTACATACCTAGATACGTACATACCTACATACATACTAACCTACATACCTACATACATACATACATACATACCTACATACCTACATACATACATACATACCTACATACCTACATACCTACATACATACATACCTACATACCTACATACATACATACCTACATACCTACATACCTAAATACCTACATACCTACATACCTACATACCTACATACCTACATACCTACATACCTATATACCTACATACCTACATACCTACATACCTACATACCTACATACCTACATACCTACGTAGCTACATGCCTACATACCTACATACCTACATACCTACATACCTACATACCTACATACCTACATACCTACATACCTACATACCTACATACCTACATACCTACATACCTACATACCTACATACCTACATACCTACATACCTACATACCTACATACCTACATACCTACATACCTACATACCTACATACATACATACCTACATACCTACATACATACATACCTACATACCTACATACCTACATACCTACATACTTACATAACTACATGCCGACATACCTACATACCTACATGCCTACATACCTACATACCTACATGCCTACATACCTACATACCTACATGCCTACATACCTACATACCTACATACCTACATACCTACATACATACATACCTACATACCTACATACATACATACCTACATACCTACATACATACATACCTACATACCTACATACATACCTACATACATACCTACATACATACGTACCTACATACCTACATACCTACATACCTACATACCTACATGCCTACATACCTACATACCTACATGCCTACATACCTACATACCTACATACCTACATGCCTACATACCTACATACCTACATGCCTACATACCTACATACCTACATACCTACATACCTACATACCTACATACCTACATACCTACATACCTACATACCTACATACCTACATACCTACATGCCTACATACCTACATACCTACATACCTACATACATACATACATACATACCTACATACATACCTACCTACATACCTACATACCTACATACCTACATACCTACATACCTACATGCCTACATACCTACATACCTACATGCCTACATACCTACATACCTACATGCCTACATACCTACATACCTACATGCCTACATACCTACATACCTACATACCTACATACCTACATACCTACATACCTACATACCTACATACCTACATACCTACATACCTACATACCTACATACCTACATACCTACATACCTACATACCTACATACCTACATACCTACATACCTACATACCTACATACATACATACCTACATACCTACATACATACATACCTACATACCTACATACCTACATACCTACATACTTACATAGCTACATGCCTACATACCTACATACCTACATGCCTACATACCTACATACCTACATGCCTACATACCTACATACCTACATACCTACATACCTACATACCTACATACCTACATACATACATACCTACATACCTACATACCTACATACCTACATACCTACATACCTACATACCTTCATACCTACATACCTACATACCTACATACCTACATACCTACATACCTACATGCCTACATACCTACATACCTACATGCCTACATACCTACATACCTACATACCTACATACCTACATACCTACATACCTACATACCTACATACCTACATACCTACATACCTACATACCTACATACCTACATACCTACATACCTACATACCTACATACCTACATACCTACATACCTACATACCTACATGCCTACATACCTACATACCTACATACCTACATGCCTACATACCTACATACCTACATGCCTACATACCTACATACCTACATACCTACATACCTACATAACTACATACCTACATACCTACATACCTACATGCCTACATACCTATATACCTACATACCTACATGCCTACATACCTACATACCTACATGCCTACATACCTACATACCTACATACCTACATCCCTACATACCTACATACCTACATACCTACATACCTACATACCTACATACCTACATACATACATACCTACATACCTACATACCTACATACATACATACCTACATACCTACATACCTACATGCATACATACCTACATACCTACATACATACATACCTACATACCTACATACCTAAATACCTACATACCTACATACCTACATACCTACATACCTACATACCTACATACCTACATACCTACATACCTACATACCTACATACCTACATACCTACATACCTACATACCTACATACCTACATACCTACATACCTACATACCTACATACCTACATACCTACATACCTACATACCTACATACATACATACCTACATACCTACATACATACATACCTACATACCTACATACCTACATGCATACATACCTACATACCTACATACATACATACCTACATACCTACATACCTAAATACCTACATACATACCTACCTACATACCTACATACCTACATACCTACATGCCTACATACCTACATACCTACATGCCTACATACCTACATACCTACTTGCCTACATACCTACATACCTACATGCCTACATACCTACATACCTACATACCTACATACCTACATACCTACATACATACATACCTACATACCTACATACCTACATACCTACATACCTACATACCTACATACCTACATACCTACATACCTACATACCTACATACCTACATACATACATATCTACATACCTACATACATACATACCTACATACCTACATACATACATACCTACATACCTACATACCTACATACCTACATACCTACATACCTACATACCTACATACCTACATACCTACATACCTAAATACCTACATACCTACATACCTACATACCTACATACCTACATACCTACATACCTACATACCTACATACCTACATACCTACATACCTACATACCTACATACCTACATACCTACATACCTACATACCTACATACCTACATACCTACATACCTACATACCTACATACCTACATACCTACATACATACATACCTACATACCTACATACATACATACCTACATACCTACATACCTACATGCATACATACCTACATACCTACATACATACATACCTACATACCTACATACCTAAATACCTACATACATACCTACCTACATACCTACATACCTACATACCTACATGCCTACATACCTACATACCTACATGCCTACATACCTACATACCTACATACCTACATACCTACATACCTACATACCTACATACCTACATACCTACATACATACCTACATACCTACATATATACATACCTACATACCTACATACATACATACCTTCATACCTACATACATACCTACCTACATACCTACATACCTACATACCTACATGCCTACATACCTACATACCTACATGCCTACATACCTACATACCTACTTGCCTACATACCTACATACCTACATGCCTACATACCTACATACCTACATACCTACATACCTACATACCTACATACATACATACCTACATACCTACATACCTACATACCTACATACCTACATACCTACATACCTACATACCTACATACCTACATACCTACATACCTACATACATACATATCTACATACCTACATACATACATACCTACATACCTACATACATACATACCTACATACCTACATACCTACATACCTACATACCTACATACCTACATACCTACATACCTACATACCTACATACCTACATACATACATACATACATACCTACATACCTACATACATACATACCTACATACCTACATACCTACATACCTACATACCTACATACCTACATGCCTACATACCTACATACCTACATGCCTACATACCTACATACCTACATACCTACATACCTACATACCTACATACCTACATACCTACATACCTACATACCTACATACCTACATACCTACATACCTACATACCTACATACCTACATACCTACATACATACATACCTACATACCTACATACCTACATACATACATACCTACATACCCACATACCTACATGCATACATACCTACATACCTACATACATACATACCTACATACCTACATACCTAAATACCTACATACCTACATACCTACATACCTACATACCTAAATACCTACATACCTACATACCTACATACCTACATACCTAAATACCTACATACCTACATACCTACATACCTACATACCTACATACCTACATACCTACATACCTACATGCCTACATACCTACATACCTACATACCTACATACCTACATACCTACATACATACATACCTACATACCTACATACCTACATACCTACATACCTACATACCTACATACCTACATACCTACATACCTGCATACCTACATACCTACATACCTACATGCCTACATACCTACATACCTACATACCTAGATACCTACATACCTACATACATACATACCTACATACCTACATACATACATACATACATACCTACATACCTACATACCTACATACCTACATGCCTACATACCTACATACCTACATGCCTACATACCTACATACCTACATACCTAGATACCTACATACCTACATACCTACATACATACATACCTACATACCTACATACCTACATACCTACATACCTACATGCCTACATACCTACATACCTACATACCTACATACCTACATACCTACATACCTACATGCCTACATACCTACATACCTACATACCTACATACATACATACCTACATACCTACATACATACATACCTACATACCTACATACCTACATACCTACATACTTACATACCTACATGCCTACATACCTACATACCTACATGCCTACATACCTACATACCTACATGCCTACATACCTACATACCTACATGCCTGCATACCTACATACCTACATACCTACATACTTACATACATACATACCTACATACCTACATACATACATACCTACATACCTACATACATACATACCTACATACATACCTACATACATACCTACCTACATACCTACATACCTACATACCTACATACCTACATGCCTACATACCTACATACCTACATGCCTACATACCTACATACCTACATGCCTACATACCTACATACCTACATGCCTACATACCTACATACCTACATACCTACATACCTACACACCTACATACCTACATACCTACATACCTACATACCTACATACCTACATACCTACATACCTACATACCTACATACCTACATACATACATACATACATACCTACATACCTACATACATACATACCTACATACCTACATACCTACATACCTACATACATACATACCTACATACCTACATACCTACATGCATACATACCTACATACCTACATACATACATACCTACATACCTACATACCTAAATACCTACATACCTACATACCTACATACCTACATACCTAAATACCTACATACCTACATACCTACATACCTACATACCTACATACCTACATACCTACATACCTACATGCCTACATACCTACATACCTACATACCTACATACCTACATACCTACATACATACATACCTACATACCTACATACCTACATACCTACATACCTACATACCTACATACCTACATACCTACATACCTACATACCTACATACCTACATACCTACATACCTACATACCTACATACCTACATACATACATACATACATACCTACATACCTACATACATACATACCTACATACCTACATACATACATACCTACATGCATACATACCTACATACCTACATACATACATACCTACATACCTACATACCTAAATACCTACATACCTACATACCTACATACCTACATACCTACATACATACATACCTACATACCTACATACCTACATGCATACATACCTACATACCTACATACATACATACCTACATACCTACATACCTAAATACCTACATACCTACATACCTACATACCTACATACCTAAATACCTACATACCTACATACCTACATACCTACATACCTACATACCTACATACCTACATACCTACATGCCTACATACCTACATACCTACATACCTACATACCTACATACCTACATACATACATACCTACATACCTACATACCTACATACCTACATACCTACATACCTACATACCTACATACCTACATACCTACATACCTACATACCTACATACCTACATACCTACATACCTACATACCTACATACATACATACATACATACCTACATACCTACATACATACATACCTACATACCTACATACCTAAATACCTACATACCTACATACCTACATACCTACATACCTACATACCTACATACCTACATACCTACATACCTACATACCTACATACCTACATACCTACATACCTACATACCTACATACCTACAAACATACATACCTACATACCTACATACATACATACCTACATACCTACATACCTACATGCATACATACCTACATACCTACATACATACATACCTAAATACCTACATACATACCTACCTACATACCTACATACCTACATACCTACATGCCTACATACCTACATACCTACATGCCAACATACCTACATACCTACATACCTACATACCTACATACCTACATACCTACATACCTACATACCTACATACCTACATACCTACATACCTACATACCTACATACCTACATACCTACATACCTACATACCTAAATACCTACATACCTATATACCTACATACCTACATACCTACATACCTTCATATAGCTACATACCTACATGCCTACATACCTACACACCTACATGCCTACATACCTACATACCTACATGCCTACATACCTACATACCTACATGCCTACATACCTACATACCTACATACCTACATACCTACATACCTACATGCCTATATACCTACATACCTACATACCTAGATACCTACATACCTACATACATACATACCTACATACCTACATACATACATACATACATACATACCTACATACCTACATACATACATACCTACAAACCTACATACATACATACCTACATACCTACATACATACATACCTACATACCTACATACCTACATACCTACATACCTACATACCTACATACCTACATACCTACATACCTACATACCTACATACCTACATACCTACATACCTACATACCTACATACCTACATACCTACATACCTACATACCTACATGCCTATATACCTACATACCTACATACCTAGATACCTACATACCTACATACATACATACCTACATACCTACATACATACATACATACATACATACCTACATACCTACATACATACATACCTACATACCTACATACATACATACCTACATACCTACATACATACATACCTACATACCTACATACCTACATACCTACATACCTACATACCTACATACCTACATACCTACATACCTACATACCTACATACCTACATACCTACATACCTACATACCTACATACGTACATACCTACATACCTACATACCTACATGCCTATATACCTACATACCTACATACCTAGATACCTACATACCTACATACATACATACCTACATACCTACATACATACATACATACATACATACCTACATACCTACATACATACATACCTACATACCTACATACATACATACCTACATACCTACATACCTACATACATACATACCTACATACCTACATACATACATACCTACATACCTACATACCTACATACCTACATACCTACATACCTACATACCTACATACCTACATACCTACATACCTACATACCTACATACCTACATACCTACATACATAAATACCTACATACCTACACACCTACATACCTATATACCTACATACCTACATACCTACATACCTACATACCTACATACCTACATACCTACATACCTACATACCTACATACCTACATACCTACATACCTACATACCTACATACCTACATACATACATACCTACATACCTACATACATACATACCTACATACCTACATACCTACATACCTACATACCTACATACCTACATACCTACATACCTACATACCTACATACCAACATACCTACATACCTACATACCTACATACCTACATACCTACATACCTACATACCTACATACCTACATACCTACGTACCTACATGCCTACATACCTACATACCTACATTCCTACATACCTACATACCTACATACATACATACCTACATACCTACATACCTACATACCTACATACCTACATACCTACGTACCTACATGCCTACATACCTACATACCTACATACCTACATACCTACATACCTACATACCTACATACCTACATACCTACATACCTACATACCTACATACCTACATACCTACATACCTACATACCTACATACCTACATACCTACATACCTACATACCTACATACCTACATACCTACATACCTACATACCTACATACCTACATACCTACATACCTATATACCTACATACCTACATACCTACATACCTTCATATACCTACATACCTACATGCCTACATACCTACACACCTACATGCCTACATTCCTACATACCTACATGCCTACATACCTACATACCTACATGCCTACATACCTACATACCTACATACCTACATACATACATACCTACATACCTACATATATACATACCTACATACCTACATACATACATACCTTCATACCTACATACATACCTACCTACATACCTACATACCTACATACCTACATACCTACATACCTACATACCTACATACCTACATGCCTATATACCTACATACCTACATACCTAGATACCTACATACCTACATACATACATACCTACATACCTACATACATACATACATACATACATACCTACATACCTACATACATACATACCTACATACCTACATACATACATACCTACATACCTACATACCTACATACATACATACCTACATACCTACATACATACATACCTACATACCTACATACCTACATACCTACATACCTACATACCTACATACCTACATACCTACATACCTACATACCTACATACCTACATACCTACATACCTACATACCTACATACCTACATACCTACATACCTACATACCTACATACCTACATGCCTATATAGCTACATACCTACATACCTAGATACCTACATACCTACATACATACATACCTACATACCTACATACATACATACATACATACATACCTACATACCTACATACATACATACCTACATACCTACATACATACATACCTACATACCTACATACCTACATACATACATACCTACATACCTACATACATACATACCTACATACCTACATACCTACATACCTACATACCTACATACCTACATACCTACATACCTACATACCTACATACCTACATAATTACATACCTACATACCTACATACATAAATACCTACATACCTACATACCTACATACCTATATACCTACATACCTACATACCTACATACCTACATACCTACATACCTACATACCTACATACCTACATACCTACATACCTACATACCTACATACATACATACCTACATACCTACATACATACATACCTACATACCTACATACCTACATACCTACATACCTACATACCTACATACCTACATACCTACATACCAACATACCTACATACCTACATACCTACATACCTACATACCTACATACCTACATACCTACGTACCTACATGCCTACATACCTACATACCTACATACCTACATACCTACATACCTACATACATACATACCTACATACCTACATGCCAATATACCTACATACCTACATACCTACATACCTACATACCTACATACCTACATACCTACATACCTACATACCTACATACCTACATACCTACATACCTACATACCTACATACCTACATACCTACATACCTACATACCTACATACCTACATACCTACATACCTACATACCTACATACCTAAATACCTACATACCTACATACCTACATACCTATATACCTACATACCTACATACCTACATACCTTCATATACCTACATACCTACATGCCTACATACCTACACACCTACATGCCTACATACCTACATACCTACATGCCTACATACCTACATACCTACATGCCTACATACCTACATACCTACATACCTACATACATACATACCTACATACCTACATATATACATACCTACATACCTACATACATACATACCTTCATACCTACATACATACCTACCTACATACCTACATACCTACATACCTACATACCTACATACCTACATACCTACATACCTACATACCTACATACCTACATGCCTATATACCTACATACCTACATACCTAGATACCTACATACCTACATACATACATACCTACATACCTACATACATACATACATACATACCTACATACCTACATACATACATACCTACATACCTACATACATACATACCTACATACCTACATACCTACATACATACATACCTACATACCTACATACATACATACCTACATACCTACATATATACATACCTACATACCTACATACCTACATACCTACATACCTACATACCTACATACCTACATACCTACATACCTACATACCTACACACCTACATACCTACATACCTACATACCTACATACCTACATACCTACATACCTACATACCTACATACCTACATACCTACATACCTACATACCTACATACCTACATACCTACATACCTACATACCTACATACCTACATACCTACATACCTACATACCTACATATCTACATACCTACGTACCTACATGCCTACATACCTACATACCTACATACCTACATACCTACATACCTACATACCTACATACATACATACCTACATACCTACATACCTAAATACCTACATACCTACATACCTACATACCTACATACCTACATACCTACATACCTACATACCTACATGCCTACATACCTACATACCTACATGCCTACATACCCACATACCTACATGCCTACATACCTACATACCTACATACCTACATACCTACATACATACATACCTACATACCTACATACATACATACCTACATACCTACATACATACATACCTACATACCTACATACATACCTACATACATACCTACCTACATACCTACATACCTACATACCTACATGCCTACATACCTACATACCTACATACCTACATACCTACATACCTACATGCCTACATGCCTACATACCTACATACCTACATACCTACATACCTACATACCTACATACCTACATACCTACATACCTACATACCTACATACCTACATACCTACATACCTACATACCTACATACCTACATACCTACATACCTACATACCTACATACATACCTACATACATACCTACCTACATACCTACATACATACATACCTACATACCTACATACCTACATACATACATACCTACATACCTACATACATACATACCTACATACCTAC
This sequence comes from Hemicrepidius hirtus, assembly GCA_963082805.1. Lineage (NCBI taxonomy): Eukaryota > Metazoa > Arthropoda > Insecta > Coleoptera > Elateridae > Hemicrepidius > Hemicrepidius hirtus. The sequence goes on along the minus strand of CAUJBB010000107.1, from coordinate 2,860 downwards.
ATACCTACATACCTACATACCTACATACCTACATACCTACATACCTACATACCTACATACCTACATAATTACATACCTACATACCTACATACATAAATACCTACATACCTACATACCTACATACCTATATACCTACATACCTACATACCTACATACCTACATACCTACATACCTACATACCTACATACCTACATACCTACATACCTACATACCTACATACATACATACCTACATACCTACATACATACATACCTACATACCTACATACCTACATACCTACATACCTACATACCTACATACCTACATACCTACATACCAACATACCTACATACCTACATACCTACATACCTACATACCTACATACCTACATACCTACGTACCTACATGCCTACATACCTACATACCTACATACCTACATACCTACATACCTACATACATACATACCTACATACCTACATGCCAACATACCTACATACCTACATACCTACATACCTACATACCTACATACCTACATACCTACATACCTACATACCTACATACCTACATACCTACATACCTACATACCTACATACCTACATACCTACATACCTACATACCTACATACCTACATACCTACATACCTACATACCTACATACCTACATACCTACATACCTACATACCTACATACCTATATACCTACATACCTACATACCTACATACCTTCATATACCTACATACCTACATGCCTACATACCTACACACCTACATGCCTACATACCTACATACCTACATGCCTACATACCTACATACCTACATGCCTACATACCTACATACCTACATACCTACATACATACATACCTACATACCTACATATATACATACCTACATACCTACATACATACATACCTTCATACCTACATACATACCTACCTACATACCTACATACCTACATACCTACATACCTACATACCTACATACCTACATACCTACATACCTACATGCCTATATACCTACATACCTACATACCTAGATACCTACATACCTACATACATACATACCTACATACCTACATACATACATACATACATACCTACATACCTACATACATACATACCTACATACCTACATACATACATACCTACATACCTACATACCTACATACATACATACCTACATACCTACATACATACATACCTACATACCTACATATATACATACCTACATACCTACATACCTACATACCTACATACCTACATACCTACATACCTACATACCTACATACCTACATACCTACACACCTACATACCTACATACCTACATACCTACATACCTACATACCTACATACCTACATACCTACATACCTACATACCTACATACCTACATACCTACATACCTACATACCTACATACCTACATACCTACATACCTACATACCTACATATCTACATACCTACGTACCTACATGCCTACATACCTACATACCTACATACCTACATACCTACATAACTACATACCTACATACCTACATACATACATACCTACATACCTACATACCTAAATACCTACATACCTACATACCTACATACCTACATACCTACATACCTACATACCTACATACCTACATGCCTACATACCTACATACCTACATGCCTACATACCTACATACCTACATGCCTACATACCTACATACCTACATACCTACATACCTACATACATACATACCTACATACCTACATACATACATACCTACATACCTACATACATACATACCTACATACCTACATACATACCTACATACATACCTACCTACATACCTACATACCTACATACCTACATGCCTACATACCTACATACCTACATACCTACATACCTACATACCTACATGCCTACATACCTACATGCCTACATACCTACATACCTACATACCTACATACCTACATACCTACATACCTACATACCTACATACCTACATACCTACATACCTACATACCTACATACCTACATACCTACATACCTACATACCTACATACCTACATACCTACATACATACCTACATACATACCTACCTACATACCTACATACCTACATACCTACATGCCTACATACCTACATACCTACATGCCTACATACCTACATACCTACATGCCTACATACCTACATACCTACATGCCTACATACCTACATACCTACATACCTACATGCCTACATACCTACATACCTGCATGCCTACATACCTACATACCTACATACCTACATACCTACATACCTACATACATTCATACCTACATACCTACATACATACATACCTACATACCTACAAATATACATACCTACATACCTACATACATACATACCTACATACCTACATACCTACATACCTACATGCCTACATACCTACATACCTACATACCTAGATACGTACATACCTACATACATACTAACCTACATACCTACATACATACATACATACATACCTACATACCTACATACATACATACATACCTACATACCTACATACCTACATACATACATACCTACATACCTACATACATACATACCTACATACCTACATACCTACATACCTACATACCTACATACCTACATACCTACATACCTACATACCTACATACCTACATACCTACATACCTACATACCTACATACCTACATACCTACATACCTACGTACCTACATAGCCTACATACCTACATACCTACATACCTACATACCTACATACCTACATACCTACATACCTACATACCTACATACCTACATACCTACATACCTACATACCTACATACCTACATACCTACATACCTACATACCTACATACCTACATACCTACATACCTACATACCTACATACCTACATACCTACATACC
>CAUJBB010000106.1:52500-69573 GCA_963082805.1 Hemicrepidius hirtus | reverse complement strand
TACATACCTACATACCTACATACCTACATACCTACATACCTACATACCTACATACCTACATACCTACATACCTACATACCTACATACCTACATACCTACATACCTACATACCTACATACCTACATACCTACATACCTACATACCTACATACCTACACACCTACATACCTACATACCTACATACCTACATACCTACATACCTACATGCCTACATACCTACATACCTACATACCTAGATACCTACATACCTACATACATACATACCTACATACCTACATACATACATACATACATACCTACATACCTACATACATACATACCTACATACCTACATACATACCTACATACCTACATACCTACATACATACATACCTACATACCTACATACATACATACCTACATACCTACATACCTACATACCTACATAACTACATACCTACATACCTACATACCTACATACCTACATACCTACATACCTACATACCTACATACCTACATACCTACATACCTACATACCTACATACCTACATACCTACGTACCTACATGCCTACATACCTACATACCTACATACCTTCATACCTACATACCTACATACCTTCATACCTACATACCTACATACCTACATACCTACATACCTACATACCTACATACCTACATACCTACATACCTACATACCTACATACCTACATACATACATACCTACATACCTACATACATACATACCTACATACCTACATACATACATACATACATACCTACATACCTACGTACCTACATACCTACATACCTACATTGTAACGGCGCCGAAATACAGCAGCAACAGTTAATTAATTAGCCAATCAAGTTGTTGCTGCTTTCGGCTAAAGTCACTGGTGACGTTGCGGGCCTGACCACCTCCGAGGAGCCGCGCGCTGCCATCCCTACCTACAAGGAATCGTCACCGTTCCCCACCAATGCCAAGGGTATAAAACCGGCTGACCCATTCGAAGAGGACGGCTAGACCAGAAAATTTCAGAATCCTAATACCTGGTAAACCCCGTTTAACCTGTCCGTGAGTTTTCAGGAATATCCTGACTCAGATCCTATTTTAGTTTTGACAACCTTTGCTGAGTTTTCAGGAACGTCCTGACCCAGCGTATCCCGTTTAATTTAATTTAATTTATTTTTATTCGAAGCAAGTTTTCAGGAGGAACTCCTGACTTGCTTCATCCTGCTTTAATTTAAATTTCTACCGTTTATTAATTTATTTGCATGGCCCTGTGTAAATGGTTTTTCAGGCAATGTTCTGACCCATTTTGCACAGCGTACTAATAAAATATTCACTAGATCACGTCATCTTATACCGTTTAATTAATTTATTTGCATCACCCTGTGTAAATGGTTTTTCAGGCAATGTTCTGACCCATTTTACGCAGCGTATGAATAAAATATCACCGGGACCCCGTCAGTTTATACCATTTATTAATTTATTTACGCCGCCTTGTGTAAATGGTTTTCCAGGCAATGTCCTGACCCATTCTGCACAGAGTGTAAATAAAATTAAATTAAATTCTACTAAGTTTTAGACGTTTTAGTTAAAAATATAAAATTTACCTTCAACAAACAAAAGGGGTCCTTTGATACAATCAACCGTATCTACCAGATGCGACACACACTCGCCATTGGAATTCCGACACTGAAACATTCCACGAATATCACTGTCACAATTCTTCGTTTCAACCACATTCGTTTTATTTTATTCATTTAGAAAACAAACCTACTTTTAATTCCAATATTAATTATTTTGCCCGATAGCCGCACCGACCGTATCCATTTTGTCAAACTGCAGAACGACGTCACGTGTACCAGATACTTCCCACTCCGAACTACGTAGCCAGGTGACACACCACTACCCCCCAGAGTACCAAGGCGAAACCTAACGCACAGAGGGCGTTCCCAGGTCGCAGAATAATTAATGTATTTTGAATAACCATTTATTTAATTTTTTTTTTCTATGTACATAAATATAAAACTTTGTAAATATTAGACTAATAAATGTATGTGTGTTTTGACTTTTAGTTTCTAGCTTCTTTTACGAATCCTGACTCTGAGCTATCCAGAGGCAATTTCACCCCCATCAGGGGACTCGTTACATGGCGCCCGAGGCAGGTTCCGCAAAATCCAGGTAAACCGTAGCATCCAGGATAACACCGCGTGGAGCCGATTCTGGAGGATTCACCCCAGTCCATAGATTCCACGCCAGAAGAGGACCTGAAATTAGAACAGTTTAACGTTAAAAGTTACTCCCTGAACACTGTACCAACCGCACACAAAGTTTGTAAGTAAAATTTATACATTTTCGTAAATTTAGCCTGCAACATGCCGAGCGAGCAAGAAGAGACGGATGTCCGGGTCAGCTGGGTTTATCAATTGAAAAAAGAAGACCTAGCAGAAGAACTGCGAAAATACAAATTGGAGACAGGTGGAATCGTGCAAGAAATGCGTGCAAGGCTAGTACGCTTCTTAAAAACCGGTGAAGGTCAGGTCACAGACATTCCAAAATCAGAAAAAAAGCAAGGTGGTGATAAGATATCAGCAGGTGTCGCAGGTGGTGGTTTCCACCAGGTACTTGCACCAGCTCCAGCGATACCAACCAGGGCCCAGATATGTGACAGCGTTAGGAAGTGGGGAATAAGATTCGATGGAACCACCGACCCTATCTCCTTCCTGGAACGTATACAAGAGTTAACAACCTGCTACCAATTTTCGGATGGGGACCTGTTACTTGCACTACCGGAACTCCTGAAGGATAGGGTACTCCTGTGGTACCGTAACAATCAAGCAACCTGGACAACTTGGAATGATTTCGTCACCAACTTCAAAACTCAGTACCTGCCGCCAAGGTTTCACTTTTGGTTGGAGGAAGAGATACGAAGCAGGACCCAAGGTCAAAAAGAAACGGCATCCGAATACGTGACAGCTATCCAGACACTGATACGGCGCAGCGGAAATATACACCCAAACCAGCAGCTGGAAAGAATATACGAAAATATGAAACCAGAATACAAAATGTATATTAAAAGGAAAGATTTCCAAAACCTACCGGAGTTGTTGCAGCTTGCCGACGAATATGAAGCGCTCCAGAATGCGGCAAATTCTTTTCAACCACCTCCAGTGCCCTCCCAAGCTTACGTGCTAGAAACAGCATACAACAGTAAGCGATTCAAGGAGCGGGAACCACCCAGAGCCAGCTATCAAGTAGGTGCGGTGCAGGCTCCAATAAAACAACTCAACCATACGCAAGCCCAGCTTCCAGTTGCTCCAGTAAACAACCAGGTCCCATATTCCAGAGACGCAGTATGTTGGCGATGTGGAAAAAGAGGACACCGTAAAGAGCAATGCCGGGGAACTCCAAAGCTCTTTTGTTCTTGGTGTGGGAAAGAAGGAGTGATGTCTCGAGATTGCAAATGCAAGCGCCCGGGAAACGCCGATCGCCGGCGGGAACACTAAGGCAGTCCCAGCAGAAAACGGCAAGTGCCTTCCAGTCCCAGCGGACAGCAACTTGGAAGGGATGGCTGCAACAAATAAGAAGCTTTTACGGACAGAAGCAAAGCCAACCAACCACAATAGCAGCCCTGGATTCCCGATTATTTATAAATTTAAAAATTTTTAACCGAATTTTTTCAGTGTTGATCGATACAGGAGCCGCGGAGTCTTACATAGGAAGCAAAATCAGCACCTACCTGGAAGAAGCGGGAATATACCGAGAGACTTCCAGCCAACCCAAAATTCAGTTGGCCGATGGCACTATTATTAACGCCGAAGGGAGGTATCGTTTCACTGGAAGCTTGGATCAGTTCGAATTTACCTGGACCTGGGGACTTGTATCCAAACTGACAACCGACGCAATAATTGGCATGGATTTACTGGCAACTACAGATGCAGTCGTAGTGCCTCGGGAACAAAAGGTCATCCTACGAGCTCTTCCCTTAGAAACCGTCCAGGAGGAAGAAAGTCCAGGTGTAGCAGGCATTCAAGCGCTATCAGCAGGTCAGTTAGAACAGTTAAACTGCTTTCTAGAAACCGAGTTGGACCAATTCCAAGCTATACAAGGACCTACAAGTTTGGTTCAACATAAAATTAAATTAAAACCAGGGGTAGAACCATTGAAACAAAGGTATTACCCAACAAATCCAGTGATGCAGGAAATTATTAATGAAGAAGTCGATCGCATGTTAGCCGAGGGTGTTATCGAGCCTTCTTCAAGTGCTTGGAGCTCTCCAGTAGTACTAGTAAGAAAATCTTCTGGCAAATATCGCTTTTGTATTGATTTTAGGAGAGTCAACCAAGCTACCGAAACCGATGCCTACCCATTGCCGTTTATCCATAATATCCTCGATAAACTCCGAGGGGCCCAGTACATCAGCACCTTGGACCTGAAGCAAGGATACTGGCAAGTTCCATTAAGTCTAGAAAGTCGACCCATTACCGCTTTTACTGTGCCTGGAAGAGGACTATATCAGTTCAAGGTTATGCCGTTTGGCCTTCATTCTGCTCCAGCCACATTCCAACGACTTTTGGACTCAATTATAGGCCCAGAACTTGAACCCAGGGTATTCTGCTACCGAGACGACATTACCGTCATAGGTCGTACCTTCCAGGAACATCTGGAGAACTTGAAAGAGGTCTTCCACCGACTTCGAACCAGTGGATTACAACTCCAGCCCGAGAAGTGCATCTTTTGCAAAACGGAACTCAAGTATCTAGGTCATGTTGTAAACAGAACAGGTATACATACCGATCCCGAAAAGGTGGAGGCCATCAAAGAAATACCAAGCCCCGTGACCCCCAAAGCAGTCCGTCGCTTCCTAGGTATGGCATCCTGGTACCGCAGGTTCATCCCGAATTTCTCCCAATTAGCATCCCCACTGACACAGCTATTGAAGAAGAACATTAAATTTAAATGGACCGACATCCACCAAGCAGCTTTCCAGACATTGAAAACAGCGCTCATATCCGCCCCCATCCTGTCCTGTCCTGACTTCAAACTACCGTTTGTACTCCAAACCGACGCCTCAATTACAGGGTTAGGAGCGGTATTAACGCAAGGGGAGGGAGACCAGGAGAAAGTAATTGCTTATGCAAGCCGCACACTTACCGATTCCGAGAAAAACTATTCCGTGGTGGAATTAGAATGTCTGGCGGTAGTATGGGCAATTAATAAACTTAAAGGGTATCTTGAAGGGTATCATTTCACGGTGGTAAGTGACCATCGCAGCTTGAAATGGTTACAATCCATGCCTAAACCTACCGGAAAGCTAGCTCGTTGGACACTGGAGTTACAGCACTATAATTTTGACATTGTTTACAGGAAAGGTGCCCTCAATCATGTAGCCGATGCTCTGTCGAGAGCACAAGAGGAACAGCAACAGTCCGCCCCAGAGTTAGGAGTGCTGCAACCTTCAATCCCAGAAAATAAGTGCTCATGGTACCGTAAGTTGATGGAGAAAATAATCCAAGAACCTGAAAAATATGATTCGTACAAGGTAGAAAGTGGTAAGTTATTTAAAAGCTTACCCAACACAGACTCCGCCATTACCGAAGGGTTCCACACCGCTTGGAGGATGTGTATCCCCAAACCGCAGCGTCCTGCAGTCCTGGAGGAATGTCACGACGCACCAGAAGCTGGACATCTAGGCGTGAATAAGACCATCGCCAGAGTTTCCCAGCATTATTATTGGCCTGGGATGTATAGAGACATCAGCCGGTACGTTCGCTCCTGCCCAATATGCCAACAATACAAAGTATCCCAGGAACAGCCGCCCGGAAAAATGTTTTGGTCCAGAGTAGAAGGGCCATGGGACTCCGTCACTACCGATTTGATTGGCCCGTTAACCAGGTCATCCCGGGGCAACCAATATCTTTTAGTTTTTCAGGATAGGTTCTCCAAATGGGTCGAGGTGCAGCCATTGAGATCCGCTACCGCCAAAACAGTAATTCAAGCCTTCAAGGAACGAATTATATATAAATTTGGGACACCCAGGAGTGTCGTGTCGGATAATGGTCCACAGTACGTGAACAAACTATTTCAAGGGTTGTCCGCAGCCTTTGGAATAAAACATCGTCTTACCCCGCCATATACGCCCCAAGCGAATCCTGTCGAAAGGATGAACAAGGTCCTAGGAACTATGCTTGCCCAAGCCGCCAGGGGAAACCAAAAACAATGGGATGCTACGCTACCAGAAATGATGTTCGTCTTAAATACCGCCAAACATGAATCTACAGGGTTCACACCAGCCATGCTCAACTTCGGCAGAGAATTACTACCTCCTGGATCCATTCGCGCCGGAGCTGATCCTGAAGACGTTCCCGAGGTAGGACGAGATCCTGGTGAGTACCAGTTACAGCTAAAGAAATTGCAGGAAATAATTATATTAGCTAAAACTAATTTGGCGAATGCTTTTGCTAAACAAAGGCATCATTATAACTTACGTAGGCGTCCATATCGTTCACAAGTAGGTGAAGCCGTCTACAGGAAGGAACACGTCCTGTCCGATGCCTCAAAAGGTTTTATGGCCAAACTAGCTCCAAAATTTGGCGGTCCGTATATCATCTCCAAGATCCTGTCCCCCGTGATTGTGGAACTGAACCACCCCGGAAATGGCAAAGTAGTGGGGCGAGCACACGTCAAGGATCTCAAAACTGCACAGACTCCAGCCCCCACTCCCCAAGACGATTGATGGAAGGAGAACTAGGGAGGGTATATTAGCTGACCTCATTCTCTTTCAGCTTCAATAATTGTTCAGTTCTTCGAAATGGCACCAATTGTAGAAAAGTCCAACGTCAGACCCTGGCCGTTCTCAATCAAGAAGAAGGCCAATAAGCGAAGGATTCGACCACGGAATCCAGAGTTGTACCGGTCCTGGGCTCCATTACCACCAGCTTCACTAGAGCCGGTAGATATTCAGCTACCGAATCCTGAGACCAAGGCAGCTAGGATCGACCCTACATCTCCTGATGTTATGCCGAGTTTGGCCGAAAAAATGGAGCGTTTGTTTGGGCGTTCACCAAGTACCCCAGTCAAGGAGAAGCCGGCTGCAGGCCACGCCGAGTTGTACTTCTCTCCAGAACCGAGGACACCAGAAGCCCCTATTACACCCAGCACACCATCGCCCATGGTCCATTTGCAGCTTCGACAATGGAAAGAAGATCCTGCTGATCTGCCCTGGAGACAAAAGGAAGCAACAGGAATGGGAATCGAACCGCTATCCGTCCAGAAACCGGCATCACCATCACCAACCGGGGACATACCTTCTACGTCCTCTATGCCGGAATTACCAGTCTGCAGCCAGCAACAAGCCGAACCCCAATCACCACCGGTTCTGCACTTTCCAGAACCTCCTAGAACAGGAAAAAAATAAGGATCCGGCCAAAAATGAAAGTTTTCTCCCCAGATGGGTCCATTCTTACCATGACCCGAGAAGAAGTTTTGGCGCTGGGCTTGTTCTACTAGGAGCAGATTCTGCAGCTATGCTTCAACACAACCCGTCCGTCTCCTCCAGGTCCTGCACCAGGTGGATTCAACGGTCAACCCGAAGAAGGGGGGAAATGTAACGGCGCCGAAATACAGCAGCAACAGTTAATTAATTAGCCAATCAAGTTGTTGCTGCTTTCGGCTAAAGTCACTGGTGACGTCGCGGGCCTGACCACCTCCGAGGAGCCGCGCGCTGCCATCCCTACCTACAAGGAATCGTCACCGTTCCCCACCAATGCCAAGGGTATAAAACCGGCCGACCCATTCGAAGAGGACGGCTAGACCAGAAAATTTCAGAATCCTAATACCTGGTAAACCCCGTTTAACCTGTCCGTGAGTTTTCAGGAATATCCTGACTCAGATCCTATTTTAGTTTTGACAACCTTTACTGAGTTTTCAGGAACGTCCTGACCCAGCGTATCCCGTTTAATTTAATTTAATTTATTTTTATTCGAAGCAAGTTTTCAGGAGGAACTCCTGACTTGCTTCATCCTGCTTTAATTTAAATTTCTACCGTTTATTAATTTATTTGCATGGCCCTGTGTAAATGGTTTTTCAGGCAATGTTCTGACCCATTTTGCACAGCGTACTAATAAAATATTCACTAGATCACGTCATCTTATACCGTTTAATTAATTTATTTGCATCACCCTGTGTAAATGGTTTTTCAGGCAATGTTCTGACCCATTTTACGCAGCGTATGAATAAAATATCACCGGGACCCCGCCAGTTTATACCATTTATTAATTTATTTACGCCGCCTTGTGTAAATGGTTTTCCAGGCAATGTCCTGACCCATTCTGCACAGAGTGTAAATAAAATTAAATTAAATTCTACTAAGTTTTAGACGTTTTAGTTAAAAATATAAAATTTACCTTCAACAAACAAAAGGGGTCCTTTGATACAATCAACCGTATCTACCAGATGCGACACACACTCGCCATTGGAATTCCGACACTGAAACATTCCACGAATATCACTGTCACAATTCTTCGTTTCAACCACATTCATTTTATTTTATTCATTTAGAAAACAAACCTACTTTTAATTCCAATATTAATTATTTTGCCCGATAGCCGCACCGACCGTATCCATTTTGTCAAACTGCAGAACGACGTCATGTGTACCAGATACTTCCCACTCCGAACTACGTAGCCAGGTGACACACCACTACCCCCAAGAGTACCAAGGCGAAACCTAACGCACAGAGGGCGTTCCCAGGTCGCAGAATAATTAATGTATTTTGAATAACCATTTATTTAATTTTTTTTTTCTATGTACATAAATATAAAACTTTGTAAATATTAGACTAATAAATGTATGTGTGTTTTGACTTTTAGTTTCTAGCTTCTTTTACGAATCCTGGCTCTGAGCTATCCAGAGGCAATTTCACCCCCATCAGGGGACTCGTTACAACATACCTACATACCTACATACCTACATACCTACATACCTACATACCTACATACCTACATACCTACATACCTACATACCTACATACCTACATACCTACATACCTACATACCTACATACCTACATACCTACATACCTACATACCTACATGCCTACATACCTACATACCTACATACCTAGATACCTACATACCTACATACATACATACCTACATACCTACATACATACATACATACATACCTACATACCAACATACATACATACCTACATACCTACATACATACATACCTACATACATACATACATACATACCTACATACCTACATACATACATACCTACATACCTACATACCTACATACCTACATACCTACATACCTACATACCTACATACCTACATACCTACATACCTACATACCTACATACCTACATACCTACATACCTACATACCTACATACCTACATACCTACATACATACATACCTACATACCTACATACATACATACCTACATACCTACATACATAAATACCTACATACCTACATACATACCTACCTACATACCTACATACCTACATACCTACATGCCTACATACCTACATACCTACATGCCTACATACCTACATACCTACATGCCTACATACCTACATACCTACATGCCTACATACCTACATACCTACATACCTACATACCTACATACCTACATACGTACATACCTACATACCTGCATACCTACATACCTACATACCTACATACCTACATACCTACATACCTACATACCTACATACCTACATACCTACATACCTACATACCTACATACCTACATACCTACATGCCTACATACCTACATACCTACATGCCTACATACCTACATACGTACATACCTACATACCTACATACCTACATACCTACATACCTACATACCTACATACTTACATACCTACATACCTACATACCTACATACCTACATACCTACATACCTACATACCTACATACCTACATGCCTATATACCTACATACCTACATACCTAGATACCTACATACCTACATACATACATACCTACATACCTACATACATACATACATACATACCTACATACCAACATACATACATACCTACATACCTACATACATACATACCTACATACATACATACATACATACCTACATACCTACATACATACATACCTACATACCTACATACCTACATACCAACATACCTACATACCTACATACCTACATACCTACATACCTACATACCTACATACCTACATACCTACATACCTACATACCTACATACCTACATACCTACATACATACATACCTACATACATACATACCTACCTACATACCTACATACATAAATACCTACATACCTACATACACACCTACCTACATACCTACATACCTACATACCTACATGCCTACATACCTACATACCTACATGCCTACTTACCTACATACCTACATGCCTACATACCTACATACCTACATGCCTACATACCTACATACCTACATACCTACATACCTACATACCTACATACCTACATACCTACATACCTGCATACCTACATACCTACATACCTACATACCTACATACCTACATACCTACATACCTACATACCTACATACCTACATACCTACATACCTACATACCTACATACCTACATACCTACATACCTACATACCTACATGCCTACATACCTACATACCTACATGCCTACATACCTACATACCTACATACCTACATACCTACATACCTACATACCTACATACCTACATACCTACATACCTACATACCTACATACCTACATACCTACATACCTACATGCCTACATACCTACATACCTACATGCCTACATACTTACATACCTACATACCTACATACCTACATACCTACATACCTACATACCTACAAACCTACATACCTAGATACCTACATACCTACATACATACATACCTACATACCTACATACATACCTACATACCTACTTAGTAGAATTTAATTTAATTTTATTTACACTCTGTGCAGAATGGGTCAGGACATTGCCTGGAAAACCATTTACACAAGGCGGCGTAAATAAATTAATAAATGGTATAAACTGAAGGGGTCCCGGTGATATTTTATTCATACGCTGCGTAAAATGGGTCAGAACATTGCCTGAAAAACCATTTACACAGGGTGATGCAAATAAATTAATTAAACGGTATAAGATGACGTGATCTAGTGAATATTTTATTAGTACGCTGTGCAAAATGGGTCAGAACATTGCCTGAAAAACCATTTACACAGGGCCATGCAAATAAATTAATAAACGGTAGAAATTTAAATTAAAGCAGGATGAAGCAAGTCAGGAGTTCCTCCTGAAAACTTGCTTCGAATAAAAATAAATTAAATTAAATTAAACGGGATACGCTGGGTCAGGACGTTCCTGAAAACTCAGCAAAGGTTGTCAAAACTAAAATAGGATCTGAGTCAGGATATTCCTGAAAACTCACGGACAGGTTAAACGGGGTTTACCAGGTATTAGGATTCTGAAATTTTCTGGTCTAGCCGTCCTCTTCGAATGGGTCGGCCGGTTTTATACCCTTGGCATTGGTGGGGAACGGTGACGATTCCTTGTAGGTAGGGATGGCAGCGCGCGGCTCCTCGGAGGTGGTCAGGCCCGCGACGTCACCAGTGACTTTAGCCGAAAGCAGCAACAACTTGATTGGCTAATTAATTAACTGTTGCTGCTGTATTTCGGCGCCGTTACATTTCCCCCCTTCTTCGGGTTGACCGTTGAATCCACCTGGTGCAGGACCTGGAGGAGACGGACGGGTTGTGTTGAAGCATAGCTGCAGAATCTGCTCCTAGTAGAACAAGCCCAGCGCCAAAACTTCTTCTCGGGTCATGGTAAGAATGGACCCATCTGGGGAGAAAACTTTCATTTTTGGCCGGATCCTTATTTTTTTCCTGTTCTAGGAGGTTCTGGAAAGTGCAGAACCGGTGGTGATTGGGGTTCGGCTTGTTGCTGGCTGCAGACTGGTAATTCCGGCATAGAGGACGTAGAAGGTATGTCCCCGGTTGGTGATGGTGATGCCGGTTTCTGGACGGATAGCGGTTCGATTCCCATTCCTGTTGCTTCCTTTTGTCTCCAGGGCAGATCAGCAGGATCTTCTTTCCATTGTCGAAGCTGCAAATGGACCATGGGCGATGGTGTGCTGGGTGTAATAGGGGCTTCTGGTGTCCTCGGTTCTGGAGAGAAGTACAACTCGGCGTGGCCTGCAGCCGGCTTCTCCTTGACTGGGGTACTTGGTGAACGCCCAAACAAACGCTCCATTTTTTCGGCCAAACTCGGCATAACATCAGGAGATGTAGGGTCGATCCTAGCTGCCTTGGTCTCAGGATTCGGTAGCTGAATATCTACCGGCTCTAGTGAAGCTGGTGGTAATGGAGCCCAGGACCGGTACAACTCTGGATTCCGTGGTCGAATCCTTCGCTTATTGGCCTTCTTCTTGATTGAGAACGGCCAGGGTCTGACGTTGGACTTTTCTACAATTGGTGCCATTTCGAAGAACTGAACAATTATTGAAGTTGAAAGAGAATGAGGTCAGCTAATATACCCTCCCTAGTTCTCCTTCCATCAATCGTCTTGGGGAGTGGGGGCTGGAGTCTGTGCAGTTTTGAGATCCTTGACGTGTGCTCGCCCCACTACTTACATACCTACATACCTACATGCCTACATACTTACATACCTACATACCTACATACCTACATACCTACATACCTACATACCTACATACCTACATACTTACATACCTACATACCTACATACCTACATACCTACATACCTACATGCCTACATACCTATATACCTACATGCCTACACACCTACATATCTACATACCTACATACCTACATACCTACATACCTACATACCTACATACCTACATACCTACATCCCTACATACCTACATACCTATATACCTACATACCTACATGCCTACATACCTACATACCTACATACCTACATACCTACATACCTACATACCTACATACCTACATACCTACATACCTACATGCCTACATACCTACAAACCTACATACCTAGATACCTACATACCTACATACATACATACCTACATACCTACATACATACCTACATACCTACATACCTACATACATACATACCTACAGACCTACATACATACATACCTACATACCTACATACCTACATACCTACATACCTACATACCTACATACCTACATACCTACATACCTACATACCTACATACCTACATACCTACATACCTACATACCTACATACCTACATACCTACATACCTACATACCTTCATACCTACATACCTACATACATACATACCTACATACCTACATACCTACGTACCTACATGCCTACATACCTACATATCTACATACCTACATACCTACATACCTACATACCTACATACCTACATACCTACATACCTACATACATACATACCTACATACCTACATACATACATACCTACATACCTACATACATACATACATACATACGTACATACATACATACCTACATACCTACATACCTACATACCTACATACCTACATACCTACATACCTACATACCTACATACCTACATACCTACATACCTACATACCTACATACCTACATACCTACATACCTACATACCTACATACCTACATGCCTACATAACTACATACCTACATGCCTACATACCTACATACCTACATGCCTACATACCTACATACCTACATGCCTACATACCTACATACCTACATACCTACATACATACATACCTACATACCTACATACATACATACCTACATACCTACATACATACATACCTACATACCTACATACATACCTACCTACATACCTACATACCTACATACCTACATGCCTACATACCTACATACCTACATGCCTACATACCTACATACCTACATGCCTACATACCTACATACCTACATGCCTACATACCTACATACCTACATACCTACATACCTACATACCTACATACCTACATACCTACATACCTACATACCTACATGCCTACATACCTACATACCTACATGCCTACATACTTACATACCTACATAACTACATACCTACATACCTACATACCTACATACCTACATACCTACATACCTACATACCTACATACCTACATACCTACATACCTACATACCTACATACCTACATACCTACATGCCTACATACCTACATACCTACATGCCCACATACCTACATACCTACATACCTACATACCTACATACCTACATACCTACATACCTACATACCTACATACCTACATACCTACATACCTACATACCTACATACCTACATACCTACATACCTACATACCTACATACCTACATCCCTACATACCTACATACCTACATACCTACATACATACATACCTACATACCTACATACCTACATACCTACATACCTACATACCTACATACCTACATACCTACATACCTACATACCTACATACCTACATACCTACATACCTACATACCTACATACCTACATACCTACATACCTACATACCTACGTACCTACATGCCTACATACCTACATACCTACATACCTACATACCTACATACCTACATACCTACATACCTACATACCTACATACCTACATACCTACATACCTACATACCTACATACCTACATACCTACATACCTACATACCTACATACCTACATACCTACATACCTACATACATACATACCTACATACATACATACCTACATACCTACATACATACATACATACATACCTACATACATACATACCTACATACCTACATACCTACATACCTACATACCTACATACCTACATACCTACATACCTACATACCTACATACCTACATACCTACATACCTACATACCTACATACCTACATACCTACATACCTACATGCCTACATACCTACATACCTACATGCCTACATACCTACATACCTACATGCCTACATACCTACATACATACATACCTACATACCTACATACATACATACCTACATACCTACATACATACATACCTACATACCTACATACATACCTACCTACATACCTACATACCTACATACCTACATGCCTACATACCTACATACCTACATGCCTACATACCTACATACCTACATGCCTACATACCTACATACCTACATGCCTACATACCTACATACCTACATACCTACATACCTACATACCTACATACCTACATACCTACATACCTACATACCTACATACCTACATACCTACATACCTACATACCTACATACCTACATACCTACATACCTACATACCTACATACCTACATACCTACATACCTACATACCTACATACCTACATACCTACATACCTACATACCTACATACCTACATACCTACATACCTACATACCTACATGCCTACATACCTACATACCTACATACCTAGATACGTACATACCTACATACATACATACCTACATACCTACATACCTACATGCCTACATACCTACATACCTACATACCTACATACATACATACCTACATACCTACATACATACATACCTACATACCTACATACATACATACCTACATACCTACATACATACCTACCTACATACCTACATACCTACATGCCTACATACCTACATCCCTACATGCCTACATACCTACATACCTACATGCCTACATACCTACATACCTACATGCCTACATACCTACATACCTACATACCTACATACCTACATACCTACATACCTACATACCTACATACCTACATACCTACATACCTACATACCTACATACCTACATACCTACATACCTACATACCTACATACCTACATACCTACATACCTACATACCTACATACCTACATACCTACATACCTACATACCTACATACCTGCATGCCTACATACCTACATACCTACATACCTAGATACGTACATACCTACATACATACATACCTACATACCTACATACCTACATACATACATACCTACATACCTACATACCTACATACCTACATACCTACATACCTACATACCTACATACCTACATACCTACATACCTACATACCTACATACCTACATACCTACATGCCTACATACCTACATACCTACATGCCTACATACCTACATACGTACATACCTACATACCTACATACCTACATACCTACATACCTACATCCCTACATACTTACATACCTACATACCTACATACCTACATACCTACATACCTACATACCTACATACCTACATACCTACATACCTACATACCTACATACCTACATACCTACATACCTACATACCTACATACCTACATACCTACATACCTACATACCTACATGCCTACATACCTACATACCTACATGCCTACATACTTACATACCTACATACCTACATACCTACATACCTACATACCTACATACCTACATACCTACATACTTACATACCTACATACCTACATACCTACATACCTACATACCTACATGCCTACATACCTACATACCTACATGCCTACATACCTACATACCTACATATCTACATACCTACATACCTACATACCTACATACCTACATACCTACATACCTACATACCTACATACCTACATACCTACATACCTACATACCTACATACCTACATACCTACATACCTACATACCTACATACCTACATACCTACATACCTACATACCTACATACCTACATACCTACATACCTACATACCTACATACCTACATACATACATACCTACATACCTACATACATACATACCTACATACCTACATACATACATACATACATACCTACATACCTACGTACCTACATACCTACATACCTACATACCTACATACCTACATACCTACATACCTACATACCTACATACCTACATACCTACATACCTACATACCTACATACCTACATACCTACATACCTACATTCCTACATACCTACATACCTACATACCTACATACCTACATACCTACATACCTACATACCTACATACCTACATGCCTACATACCTACATACCTACATACCTAGATACCTACATACCTACATACATACATACCTACATACCTACATACATACATACATACATACCTACATACCAACATACATACATACCTACATACCTACATACA